>VXBJ01005765.1:103615-116673 GCA_013400055.1 Nycticryphes semicollaris | reverse complement strand
CTCCTGGCTGTGCCCAGTTGCCTTGAGTATGGTTTTCACGTAAGATGCTTTTAAGCACAAGTGTTGCAGCCTGGTAGGACCAAAGGAAATGTTTTCACCGGCTCTGAAAAGAATTAATGGCGGAAGGAGATACAAGAAAAACCCTTGGGAAGAATTTCTGTCCATAAGGACTTAGAAGCACTTGGAGACTGGCTCTTCTTTCTGGACAGAAACTCCACTTGTCTGGCTACTAAATCCAAGGGGAAAGCAGAAGACTCTTGTCTGCACTGCAGTGATTCAGCTCATCCTCCTGGGGTTTGTCCTTGCTCTTTATTTTGTACACAACTGGATCTTCACGTACATGAACCGGTATAAATGCACTGACATCGTCTGAGCTGTTCCAATGTAGACCAGGCTCCTTTCATCTACAGCAATGGTCTGTTAGTGGTCCCTACCTGCGTGTGACAGGTCAATGCTGCCTGGAAAGACCCAGGTGGTCTCTTGAGACCGAGACCAACTGAAGTAGTCCTCACACTTGTCATGGGTAGTACTCAGGTATGGTCCAGAGGTGCGGCACGATGACTGTGGCAAGATATGTGTGATGTTTTCATGATGCGTTATTTTTCCTGGACTGTAGGGCACTATCTGCTGTCCCTGGGGTGGGTGGTCAAGGAGATGGACTAGGATGAGATATAACTTCCTGCCCCACTGTCTCTGTCATTGTCTACTAGTTCCTCTTATGGTTCTCTTAAAAAGGGGACAAGAACATTGCCCACCTTGTTACCAGGTGCATTTCAGTCCTCAGCCAGTTAGGGCTGGCTGTACCCATTCCTTTGTGATTGAGATCAAATGCAAACCGAGATGATATTCTAGTTTTGAGTGGGAAATCTGACCAGTTTGACCCTTACAGCAGAGGACTGTAGTGTGCCAGAGGTGACACTGGAAGTTCATGGGCAAAAGAGGATGAAGATGACAACCCTGCATTGGAGAGGACCAGTTCTACAAGTTTGTCGTTGTTGCCTTGAGGGCCAAAAGGGTGGGCTGAGGACTACCTGAGCTCCTTGCTTCTCAAGCAAGCATTTTTCTTTGTTTGATATTGCTTTTATCCCAGGTGATCTTTAATCCTATCAGCTTATTTGATAAGCATTATCCTAAAAGTTGTACTTATCTATTTCTTTGAGCATTTGATTGAGCATTATCCTAAAAGTTGTGCTTATCTATTTCTTCATCTGCGGATACTGAATCTCTAAGAGGAGAAGAAAATGTTTGTTTGCTTTTTTGGTATTAATCCACATGAAAATTACCCTCTGAAGAAGAGCAAAATGTGTGCTGGAATGCAAGGAGGGAGGAGGAAGCGAGGCTGTGAGGCAATACCCAGGAGCTCGGCTCCGGGTCTGGAGGCTGCATCTGCAAACAGCAGCAGCGAAACACCAGACCAGCTCTTTTTTGTGATATGTGAAGTGCAATTATGAGGGTGAAATATGAAGCTGGTATCTTAATATCTTAACGATACTGAATTTATTTTCAAAGTTAAGCTGTGCAGAATGAATCATTTATCAGTGGGCCATATGGAAAGGCACTTATCTAAACCCCCTTCTCAGTCCCAGGTGTGCTTCTCTGGCAAGAACAAATCACACACAGCATTTGGAAGAGAACTTAAATTCCAGATGCGCAATTTTAAAAGATGCATTTGCAAAAATAAAATAAGGCCAAATTCTGCAATATGTTATTTTTCTGCAGCTTCAGTGAAGTTAATGAGGTTCCAGGGGGGTAACTGACACAAAATACAACTCAAGGGATCCCCTTTTTTACTGTGTTACTCCAGTTTCATGCCAGCATTAATTTCTGAGGAGCTGGTCTGTCACAGGGAAGAGAACTCAACCAAAAGTGTCTACTGTCTAAGTTCTTTCTTTATGTCCTCTTTATAAATACACCCAGTGAGACAGCAGCGAGACAGGAGTGCCCATACTGATAGTGTTGCTGACGGATGCAAGGGTGAAAGCAATAGTCAACCTCTCAGCTCGCTTCGGGCCTGCAGCTTCTGGAAGTCCCTGATGTGAGAAAGACGGAGCTCTTTTCAAGGGGCTGAGATATCTAGAGTTTGCAGCAAAGGAAGCCTTACCCGTGAGAATTGCTCTCCTAGGGAAGGCCAGGAGTACCAAGTCAAGAGGTCCAGTCTGTCTTCAGCTCTCCGTTGTCTTGTTATCCAGAAACTTAGAAAGTTGGGTGAAGCTGTTGAGCAATCCCTGAGCAGCATTTGGAGCCTGGTTAGAGATGGCAGCTGGGTGGACTATGGCTGTGGTAGGAATATTTACTCACAGATCATAGAATCATAGAGTCATAGAACGCTTCAGGTTGGAAGGAACCTTAAAGACCACCTAGTGCCATTCCCTGCCCTGGGCAGGGACACCTCCCACCACACCAGGTTGCTCCAAGCCCCCTCCAACCTGGCCTTGAACCCCTCCAGGGATGGGGCAGCCACAGCTTCTCTGAGCATCCTGGGCCAGGGTATCACTGCCCCCACAGCAAAGAATTCCTTCCTGAGATCTCATCTGAAAAAAAAAAACCTTGGATGCTGAGCAGAGCTCCTGGATGGACTTCCCAGTGACTGCTGTCATTTGGAGCCGAGGTTAAAGCCCAGATCTCAGCAGCTGAAGGAGTCAAGGTCAATAAACAGGGAGGAAGCAGTAGCCAGGTCTGCAGGTGATTTGGTGCAATAGAAGCGCATCACTAGATAAAAACAGTTGATGTTCAGGCTCTTAAACCTCCATTAAAGAGGGATTTGGCATGAATCTGGCTTCCTTCTAGCCAAGCGTGTGGCCTGAGGCTGCCTGCAGGACCAAACCTTGTCCCTCACCACCAGTGACAGGTTGGAGCATGTTTGGTGCACACCTCCAGTGGGGCTACCAGCTTCGCGGCCCATGAAAGCCCCACGGCCGCATTGGTGACCGAGCTGCTGTGCAGTGAGCAGGAGTGGTTAAAATATTTGCTTCAAAGCTGTACGGCTGCTCTGAATGGAGAGGCCATGGCTGCTGTCAGGGAGGGCCGGGAAGTGGGGTCTCGTAGAGGAATTTCCAGAATGAAAATCAAGAGATGCAGGTTTTTTCTCCCGTTTGGATGCTGAATTGTGATGTGACTTCAAGGCAGGTAAATAATTCAATTTTTCACTTCCCTCTCCCAAAGGGTTTGCTCTCGCTCTTGTGCTGGGAGAGCGGTGGTTGCATGGAGGCAGGTACAGAGGGCTGGAACCCTTCTTTACTCAGTGCCATTTTCAAGATCTGATAGAGTAAACCCTAGCAGTTATTCTAAATTCTGTTGAATGAGTTTTAATGAAAAATATCTAAAGATACTTTAGCTGTTAGAGTTTTTTGACAGAGATATTTGCATTTTAGAGTTTAGATAGAGATTTTAGTGTTTAGACAGAGATATCTGGATTTTAAAGCATGGCCAGCAGGTCCAGGGAGGTCGTCATCCTCCTCTCTGCTATGCCCTGTGAGGCCCCATCTGGAGCACTGGGTCCAGTTCTGGGCTCCCCAGTTCCAGAAGGACAGGGAACTGCTGGAGAGGGGACAGCAGAAGACCACAAAGATGATGAGGGGCCTGGAGCATCTCTCTGATAAGGAAAGGCTGAGGGACTTGGGTCTTTTTAGTCTGGAGAAGAGAAGGCTGAGGGGGGATCTGATTCATAACTCTAAATACTTAAAGGGTGGGTGCCAGGAGGAAGAGGACAGGCTTTTTTCAGTGGTGCCGTGACAGGACAAGAGGGAACAGGCACAAACTTGACCATGGGGAGTTCCACCTAAACATGAGGAGGAACTTCTTCACTTGGAGGGTGGCAGTGCCCTGGCAGAGGCTGCCCAGAAGGGGGGTAGAGTCTCCTTCTCTGGAGACATTCCAAACCCTCCTGGCTGTGTTCCTGTGGGACCTGCTCTGGGTGGCCCTGCTCTGGCAGGGGCTTGGACTGGATGATCTCCAGAAGTCCCTTTCAACCCCATATCATTCTGCAATTCTGTGATTTAAGCAGCACATATTAGGATAAAGTAATTTCTGATCAAGGCTTGTGACAGTGCTCAGAAGTGGCACCGGGGAGGAGGTCTTTTCTGTATAGGTGTCTGACTTGCTGGGTCTTTACTGGCATTGTTCTGATGCTGCTGACTTTGTGCAGTGGCATAAGCCAAAATGAGAGGACACCAGAGGAGGAGGATGGTGTCACTAATTGCCAGAGAGCAGCTGCTACCTGGTGCCTGCAGCTCTAAATGGGATATAGTCTTTGCTTCCTGCCCTGAGGACTCAAACCTGCCTTGGTCACCATCAGAAACCATACCCCACCATTTGATTCATTGTCATCAGTGTCAGTTTAGTCACCACTGAACAGTGCAGGTGCCTGTAGCTCAAAAGGCATGAGCAAATTCCTGCAGAAAGGCTGAGGAGCAATTTGCATCTTGAGATGCTCTGAAACATTTGCCAGTTGGTTCAGGTGATGGGGTGGCCTCCAGGAGCCAAATACTAAGCTGGATGAATCAGAGAAGCCTGATGGGCTACTTATCCTAATAACACCAAAATATAATGGAAATTGAATGTTTGACTGCCTTTAAGTCATTTGAAAATCCCAGTTGTGTTATATTTATGGGACTGTCTACACCATCCTCAAAGGCTTACCATGAGTTCCCTCCCATCCAGAGCTCTCTAGCAATATTCATACAGGATTATAGGCAAAAGAACAAGTTGTGCTGTTGGCAGAGCTTATTTGTTTTGGCGCCGTGCAAAAGTAATTTTGGCTGAGATTCCAGCTGTTTTATCTGTGCAAAGATGTATGGTGATATGGACTGAGAGGGCTGGCATGGGCAGGCTTGAAAGGCTCTGCTGCAAGAGGTCAATGTCCATGATGCCATCAGGCCTGGTGGGGATCTCCTTCCCAGCGATGGGATGGCACCAACATCAGTAGAAGTACAGTTTAAGGAACATTAGTTGGGTTACAGTTAGATAATCCCTACCAAAGCAGTAGATGTGGAATGGTGACACCCCCACCCTTTTATCTCCCACAGGTCAAAGGCTGCTCGATTTCATGGCCCTGTCTTAGGACCCAGATGGGCCTGGTTGCTGTTGGTCTTTCACTTGCATTTTAAGTTTCCTTTCCCTGATTCAGAAAAAAAATTCCTTTCCTGAGCCAGCTTAAAAATCCTCCACTTTTTCTCTTTGTTTGGTTTTTTTGTTTCTTACACATAGTGTAGCCTGGAGACAGCCAGTGACTGATTCCCAAAGAAAAATATCTCTGTTGCCCAGGCCCATAATTTATAGAATGGCTTTTCTGACCAGTTGTGTTTTCCATTTAATATATTTTCTGTTTTTCAAATCTGCCCCTTCAAAGCGGAAATGCAGTGTTCCTTGGAGCTGGGATGGGGGAGCGCTGCTGAGAGCTCAATTTAAAGGTCAGGGGCCTTGGGGAACGGGGCGTTCCTTTGCTTTCTGCTCTGAAATAGGCTGAAGACAAAGGTGAAGAAAGAAAGGAGAGGTAAATGCCGTAAGATCATAAACAGCCCTGCGCGTGCAATCGCGGGTCTGCGTCTCACGCTGTACATCACCACCGTGGGCTCGTTAATGTTCGCTCACAACGTTCCTCAACCGCCATTTCCCAAAAATCATCTGTTCTCGTGTAGGAAAACAAATGAAGTCAGCTTTGCCATTTCCCTGCAGTGCTTTCCCCTGGAAGAAGCCAGCGGTGGGGCCGGTGGCCAGCTGACATCCCGTGACAAGGGTTCTTGGGGCACACTCAGCTATATATTATATGAATCACCGGGCAGCTGTGGGTCGAGTGCCGTGCTGCATCGTGCCACTCGATGCTGGCCTGGGCTAAGGTAGAAGGGATGGTCAGAGGAGGGTTGTGAACCCCGTGCCACAGCCTGTCATCCATGATCCCTCTCAAAGCCAGAGCTCTTCTCTTCTCCATGCCCAAGGAAAGCACATGCAGCTGAACAGCAGAATGAAACTGCTCTAAAACTTGGCATCTTGGGTGTCCAATGTCCAAGTTAAGATACTGGAGATTGGATTTTCTCATAAATTCAGATGCACCTGACAGAGGATGTAAAACTCAGGGAATCCTCTTCATTTTAATGGCCTGGTTTTTAATTTATATCTTTTTTGCAAAACATTGTGCAACTTTATGCTAATTAAAACTAAGGCCGTCTGGCTCTGTTAGAACGCCTGCATGGGCTTGGATCCATGGGCAGGAGAGAGAGCACTTCCCACCAGACTTGGCTGTGACAAAGGACATTCATCCTTGGAAAGCTTTACACGTGTGAGAGAGTCGCTGAGCCTCAAGGACAGCACCCTCCAGAGACCTGACTGCAGATCCATGGCCAAGGCATGCGCTGGGATGAGGTTCTCCACCTTCTGTCTCTTGCTTCTCAGCTGGTTTCTGCTTCTTTATCCAGCGATGGTGGAACAGCCAAGTTAAGAGCTATAGCCAGGGCTCCACTTTGTTTTAGTGAGCAAACCCTGAGCAAGGCCCAGCTCTGACAATGTGACTTAGGTGCTGCCCAGGAAATGGGAATTTCGTCTGGGAAACCATCTTTGCAGCAATGGTTTCCCAAAGCACCCCACCGCTCAGCCCGAATTCCCCATTACTTGTACAGGGGCTCTTAGCCTGGTTCTGCACTGAATGCTTTGTGTTAATAAACCTCTTGTGTAGTTGGTAGATAGAACTGATAAGGAAATTATTTTTTCTTTACTGTATGAAAAATGCAGAGGAAAGCAGTATTTTTTTCTCAGTCATTAAGGTCATCTTGTTTTATAAAGGAAAATGTTTCATTGTAATTAAATCAACATTTTCAGATTAAAAAAAAAGATATTTAAATATTTAAGATACTGTTGTACATGCCGCCTGGGAGGTATTCTTCAAAATGATGCTGTCTTTTAAGAGCATCTGCCATCTCTTGAATAGCCTGACAAACGGCATATTGTGGTAGAACACAGTTTTCTAGTTTATTTATTAAAAAAATGTGGATACATAGTCTGTCCTGTTGCAGTTCAGCCTATTCCATTGAAACTGCAGGTGATCTCTTCACCTTTCTGACACCCAAGAGCAAAAAACATGGTATCACACAGCAATGCAGGGAAATCTGGGGCATGAACCCTAAACCAGAAGTTGGGAGATGCCAGCTCTGTTCATACAATTAAGTTTTAAATATCTAAAATATGCATGCTGCATAGTACAGAATTTATTTTCCCATATCTACACATATACTCATTTATATTCTTGGGAAAAAAAAAAGCTCCAAACCTAAGCCAGAAGGAAAAAATACCTAACAAAGGTTGGTAGAGAAATCAACCTATAGACTATGCATATAGTTAAAAATGGACTAATTCTACTGCTTCAAATATTCTTACCAAAATTCTCTCAGATTGGAAAGATTTTATTAATATTATTATATCTTTTATCAGTGGAAAAATGCCAAAAAGAAGTGGCTATAGTTAGCCACAGAGGTTTTTAGATTTTAGATCATGTCCATAATGTAGGGACAAATATAAAAGATAAAATAGTGAAAAGAAAAAAAAAGTAAAAAAAAAAGGGGGGATTTTGCATGGAATGTAGAATGGAGGGCTTGAGCTAAGTCTCTTCTAAGGAATGCGGCATTTAGTTACAATGAAGCTGAAACGTTTAGATGTGGAACATCGAAGTTGCCCATATATCATCATTTTACAGCAAGACAACGTGTTTATAGAATCCTCCCAATGAATAATGGTGTTTTGTTCTCCTTAGAGCCTCGTGTCTCCTGTTACACTGGAACCAGGGATGAGTGCTGCTTAACTCCAGGTTCCTAATGAGCCTTCCGTCCTGACTCAGCCTTGATGATCCCTTGATAGTTCCAGCTTTGGGCTGCCAGTGGCCACCCTACTGCTCGCTAACCCCCATAATGTCCCTGGGCTGAAAACCGTGCTGGAAATTGATATAAAATACAGACCCCGAGACCCAAAACGATGAGAAAATTGCTTTTAGCTGTGGTAGGACCAAGGCGGCGTCATGGTATTATGGCGATGCCACTTTGCTCTGGTGAGACCTCACCTCACCTGGAGTACTGTGTACAGGTCTGGAGCCCTCAGTCATAGAATTATAGAATCATAGAATGATCCAGGCCAGAAGGAACCTCTAGGGTCATATAGTCCGACCTCCCCGCAGTCAGCAGGGACACCCCCAACTAGATCAGGCTGTCCAGGGCCTCATCGAGCCTCCCCTTGAATATCTCCAGGGAAGGGGCCTCAACCACCTCCCTGGGCAACCTGTTCCAGTGCTCCACTACCCTCAGAGTAAAGAAGCTATTCCTAATATCCAATCTAAATCTGCTCTACTCCAGCTTGAAGCCATTGCCCCTCATCCTGTCACTGCAGGCCTTTGGAAACAGACTCTCCCCAGCCTTCCTGTAGGAAGGACATGGACCTGATGGAGCGGGCCCAGAGGAGGGCCACAAAGATGCTCAGAGGGCTGGAGCACCTCTGCTGAGAGGACAGGCTGAAGGAGCTAGGGTTGTTCATCCTGGAGAAGAGGAGGCTCCGAGGAGACCTAATAGCTGCCTTCTAGTACCTGAAGGGGTCCTACAGGAAAGTCGTAGTATGTCATAATGTAGTCGGTGACCAGCATGTCAGACTCTCTGCTGGTGATGCGGGTCACCTCTCCCTGTTGGAATGGCAAAATGGCTTTGGTGGAAAGTAAGGAGCTGTTGTCTGCCAGTTCCCTGGAGTGACCGGCTCCTGCAAAGCCTTGCATGATTGGGATTTCTGTTCTCGCTTCCAGCTTTTTGACTGGTATCTGCTACATGTTTCTCAGTATGCGTGGTTGTTTTACAGTCCACCCAGTTGGTACGTGGCAGGAGGGGATCCTTGTGAGTGAGGGATCAACTGGAAGGTATTCTCTGCATAATGGTGGAGAAGCTACTTAATTTTCCATACTACTTTTATTTTGTTTGTTTGAAATGTAATTTTATCTTGACGAATACAATCTCTTCCTTTTCTCTGGCTGATTATGCTGCCCTTCCATTCCCCATGTCCCACAGGAGCATCACCACCCTCTGGCTTGTCCCCCCCTCCCAAGACTTCCCTCTGGAAGGGCACTTAGACCCTGTAAATGTGCTCTCAGTATTCATTTGTTTTCCCCAGTATGTCAGCAGCTCAATGTGATGTGGTGGGGGGTGGGGTGTTTATCCTCCCCCCTTTTTCAATTTTCTCTGTCTCCTTTCATTTTTTTCTTAAAGAGAGGAAAAATAATTCTAGTATTGACTTAATTGAAAAAGGAAACTGAAGCCTATTGATTTAGTAGGAGTCAGGAGCCCAGATGAAGATAACTCTCTGCCCCTTCTTTTCTGCCTTGAAGTTGTCACTAATACTGTGCTATATTCTTTTTAAATTTAATTTATGAAATATCATTGAAATTTGGAAGGGCTTGCAATGACTGAAACTCGGCAAGAAGTAGAACTTTATGGCTCCTGACAAGAACAAACAGGACCAGAAAATCCTTCATGTTCTCCCAGCTAACCATAGAAACAGCTTTTTTTTTTTTCTTTTAAATAATCTCAAGGAAAAGTTAGCGAAACATAAATTAGAACGACTGCTGCTGATTTATTTTTTCTGAATAAAAAGGACATTCAGTAGCAGGTCATTTGTTTTTGTTTTCTTTCAGAGAGTAAATGGAAACATATTCTTACCTCACTTTTCTCACAAGTACAGTAGATTTCCTAAGCCTGTGTCAAGGTTTTATTGCCAGGAAAAAGTGGTTGAATATTCAACATTTGTAATGAGGGCATCATCAGACATGGAATACAGCTGTCAAGGCTGGTACAGTCATTTTCTAGCTGTAGGGCTGATTTGGTTGATGATCTTTGAGTGTCACTTTGCCGGACCATTAATTCTGAACCATTTTGCACCCATAACCTTCCTTTGTAGGTAATTTCTGAGAAGGTGTATTTCTGAATTAGGAAGTGCTAAAACTTAATGAATATGCTAAGAAACCGTGTTGGTTTGGGAGAGAATAGGGAGTTTTGTTTAAAGACAAGTACAGAATGAGATCCACTGGACCAGATGGGACCAGATTGGTTTCTGCGCTGTGGAACTATGAGCTCTTTCAAAGGAAATGCACGTCAGAAGGCTTTTCTGAGTACTACCAGAAGCACTGAACATTCATCCCTCTGACAAATTACAAAGTCAGTATGATCAAGTGGATTACAAATAGGACTGGAAACTCCTGATTTCTCCTTCTGGCTCTGTCCTTGACTTTCTTCTGTGACCTTAAGCAATTCATTTTAACTTCTCTGAGCCAGATTCATTGCTCCTGTAATTCCATTTGATATAGTAAATGAGGAAGTATATGGCCCTATATATCTTAATTTTCTTATCTGTGAACGTGGGCGAATGCTTTTGGTATGTAATTATGACCCACGGGTTCTGAGATGTTTCGAATCCTTACAGCGCTTTGATGTTAGCAAGGCTTTTTGTTGATACATGGGGTATCTACACGGTAAGAAGTTTTAGAAAAGTTTGAGGCTTTCATCCGAGAGTGGGTGGAAAAACATTGTATGTGTATTATGAATAAGTTTAATCTTGTTTTCAGCTTTCTTTTAAGTGTAAGAATTTGCCTATTGTTTTTTGTCCAACAATTGCTTGGGTTCTGCTGAAAGGCCTGATAACTTCTAGAACTTTGTCTGCCTCATAAAAAAAAAGAAACCAACACAAATGGTTGACCTCAATGTTGAAAAGCACATAAAAAAGTTGGTTTGACTGCAGTACTCTGGTTATCTACACAACTTTGGTCGATAAGTGGTGATGATGATAAGGGTAATGTCTGTGATGCACTCTGAATGCACTAAGCGAGACTCATTGCAAGCTCGTTTTAATTATTCTCAGCTCTTTTTTTTTCCAGTGGGGAGATAGTTGGTGTTGATTTGTAGCTAGAAATATCTTGCTATTATCTATATGCTGGTTTGGAGGCGTATATTTAACTGGATGTACCTGCTCTGGATGGCAGTTGGGTGGTGGGTGCTGTTGGGTGTCCACTGGAGGCTGCCCAGGCTCTTCGGGGCTGTTGGTGCTCCCTTGGTGTTGGGAGATTGAAACTGGGGGTTGTCAGAGCCCATACTGGCAGTTGTGTTCATGTATGAAACCTGTCTTGCTGGGACTATACGTTTCCCTTGGAGGCAATTCCATATGGGAATGTACAACACATGTGGTGTACTGAGTTACCAACTTACATTCACCCATGTGGAAGGAAGAGCCATTGAAAAGCTCTTGAGAAATATCCTGAAGTCCATTTTTTGGAAAAAAAACCCGCCACTTCTAAAAAGATGTAGTTACTAAATATGGCCAGTATTTACAGTAAAAGTCTTCAGCAGCTGTGTAGATGTGGATACTTAAAGCTTGTGGCATGAAAGCTCGTTGCTAAGGGTCTGGAGAACATGACCCGGATGCTCGTATGGTGGAGATAGCTGGTGCAGTGGTGGGGTGGTTAATGAGATAGACATAGTCTCACAAGACTTTGGCTTTTTCTCAGGCTTCCCAATGAATAAATTCCATGAGAAGTCATTTTCCCGTTGTTTTATCTCTACCATTCGCCTGGGGCGGGAAGTATCTCAGTGTGCAGTTCTTGCTTTGGTGCTTACTACAGTGAGGCTTTTATCTCAATTAAACAATCTAGGTAAAGAAATAATAATAGCCCACGATTATGCAGATGACTATAGTGTTGCTGCAGCAATGGAAGCCGTTCCTAAACAATGCTTGTATTTTAAACCAGGCTGAGGAGGGTCTTTTTTCTGCTCTTGGAGCACATGGTCACATTGGGATGAGGTGCAAAAGCCATAGTACTGCATTTCCCACCCCAAAAATCAGAAGTGGAAAAGAGACCTATTAGGTCATTCATTTTGTTGGCTCTTGACAGAATTATTCCCACTGCCATGCTCTCACTGGGTCCTGTCTAGATTTGAATAATTGAAGCCCTGGTGCTTCTGCTACCATGTACTTGGAAAAACTATTTCAGAGTCTAATAGTCCTCCTGGGTAGGTAACTCGGACTCAGACGAGTCCGGTGGCTGCTGCATATGATGCCTTGAACCATCGGGACTATTTCCACCTCTGTCTTGGGTGGCTCTGCAACCAAAATAACTCAAGTTTGCTAAACTGAGCTCCTTAGTTGCTGGTTTGTTGTTTAATCTTTTCTTGTGAATCTGCCTCCCTAGGCCCAGAGATTCCCCCGTAGCTGTCAGGACTGGTCAGGAAAAAAAATACAGGGGGGGACTGGTTTTTGTTTATACTAAGCCCTGTTTTAGGCTTGACTGACGGTGTAAAGGGTCTTTAAAAATAGGTGTATTGTGCTGTTTCTCTAATACCAACTTATACTAGAAGTATTTTCTCAAAGTACAGTTAAATTAAAATTACAGCTTCAGTCTTCCTGAATTCATGTTTAACAACAAATCTCTTTTTCTTTTTCTTTTTCTTTTTCTTTTTCTTTTTCTTTTTCTTTTTCTTTTTCTTTTTCTTTTTCTTTTTCTTTTTCTTTTTCTTTTTCTTTTTCTTTCTTCTTTCTTCTTTCTTCTTTTTCTTTCTTCTTTTTTCTTTTTCTTTTTTTCCCCTACTGTGCGTCTTCCCAGTCTTTATTGCTCTAAAAGATGTTTTAAAGAGAAGAAAAAAAATGAAAGGGTCTTGAAAGCTCAAAGCCCATTAGAACAAATCAGCATAAAAATGTTGGGTTTTACTCTTCTTCCTTTCCTGTATTTCATCAGTCATAGGCTCTTTGCAGTCTGTCTCGTCAGCTCGGGGAGCTGGTGGCAGCAGGTCCTGCTTTTGCCGTGGTGGGGAAGGAGCCCCCCAAGCACATGGCACTGCAGCTCTGTCTCCTCCAGCTGATGCCACCGTGGGGGTTTCCTGTGGTCATTTGGAGATGTGTCGTGGGTTTAGCCAATCAGAACGATGGATGGCCCCTTCCTCCCCCCTCTAAGAAAAAGAGAGGAGAGGGAGAGATTAAAGAGATCTATGAGCTTAGAAAAAACTAAACTAATGAAAATATAAATAAATAATGAAATAATAAATAATAAAAAGAAAATT
>VXBJ01005765.1:58285-103558 GCA_013400055.1 Nycticryphes semicollaris | reverse complement strand
CTGATCACCCTGAGAGTGAACAGTTTCTGAACAATCTGCTGTTAATTTCAGAGTTTGGTTACTTAGAAGAGGCCCAGCTAAAAAAGTAAAATTATAAAACAAAAAATTGATTCTGTTTTACCTCAAACCAGGACAAGGTGACTCCCTCACTACCCTGGGCAGCCTCTTCTAGTGCTGGAAAACCCTTTCTCAGTTTGGTCAAAAGTTCATCTTTATCTCTGTGTGGGAAGAGTGTGAAATTCCTGTCCCAAGCACCGCTTTAGAGAACTGCTGCTTCAGTTTTTGCTCGATGTATTCCCTTGTAGTCACCTCTGGACTTTGTGTATGTGGCCACAGCAAACCTTCAGATGTTCTGCAGTGGAGCCACGCTGGGTGAATGAGTATCCCGGCCTGCGTGTGTGAGTGCTTTTTCTTCCTGGTAAAGCCGTGTGTGTGCTGATGGGAGCACATGGCCCCAGCATGTGGAATTGCAAGAAAACCTTCTCAGCAGCTCCATCAGGACAGGGACTAAGTGCTTGTTAATGGTGCATCTTCTGTAGGAAAGAGCAGAGGGAATATCATGAACATTACCTGGGATATTTCATAAGTAATGTGCAAGTTTCCTAATAAGGGCAGCTTTTCTAAAGCTTTCACACCACCATTTGGTCTAATACAGGGAGGTGTAATTAGGCAGAAAGCAGGGCATGGTTTTTAAATGCTGCACTGGAGCAGAGGTTGAGTTCTTTGGCCCTCCAAGGACTCACTTGGACCACTTGAAAATGGTTTCATTTCCCAGGTACTCATTTTCTGCTCAGCCTGGATTCGTATTGGACCTTTTGACTTGATGTTCCAGTGTGATGACATCCTTACTGGATATTGTCCTCTGCTGGTCCAGCACACTACCTTGGGACATCTCTGTGACAGTTAATGCTGTACAAAGTGTTACCCCAAACCGTCCCACCACAAAGTGAAGAACAATATTCACTTCAAAAAATGTTGACCTTTAGGATGGTCACTTGCAGATAGATTATATGAGAGTCCCCCATCCCATTTCATCCCATCCCAGAAGCAACGTATCAAGGCCTGTGTAGACAACTAAATTCACCAGGGTCATGTTATATTTCTTTCTTGAATATTCTGAATCACTTTTTTGTGAGTAATAGTAGCAGGCCCTAAAATTATCCAGTAAAGTGTTTCAGCTAACAAATTATTTTTAAAAGCAGCCTAATTGTAGATTGATCAGTAGAACCTGAAGAGCCATCTCGGTGCAAAAGGGCTTTAGAAAGACCTTTGGAGCAAGAATCCCTGATTAAAACTTCTAGAGACAAGCTACGATTTCCACCAAGGGAAGGGAAGCTGCAGCTGCAATTTCAGCAGGACCTGGCTGTGGCCTGCACCAGGTTTCACGTTAGTATTTTGCCTTCTGACCCTTAAAAAAATAAGTCACCTGCAAGCCTGTAGGAGCAGAAATACGGAGATGTGGAGGCTGGTGAGCACACTCAAGGCTCGGAGCACCCTCAGGCGGGTGGGGGCAAAGGGGAAGGGCCTTGGGAGCATGGTGGTGGTGGAGGTGGGCAGTCAGATGGCTGAACCTTGCACCCTGACGTGCACGTGAGTACGTGGAAAATGACGGCTCAGTGATTTGAGTTCAAAACTATGTGGGCTTGGAAGCGATGTAATTTTCTTTCATGCTTCTTTTATCTGAGAGTTGGCGCGTTGCGTTGTGCATAGAAATTAAGAAGATGACTTGGGGCTCTCTTCTGTCGTCACTTACATGGTGCGTAACTCAATATTTTGTTTATTTATGGGAAAATTCTTTTCTGCAGCTCGGCAAAGATGGTGCGAGAGGAAAGGAGGCATGAGGCAGGAGAGGGCCAGCCCTTTCCTCCCCAAAGTGAGAGCACTGAAATAATAAAACCTGGCACCCAGGCTGCAGCTGACTGAAAGCATCTTTCAGTTGTGCATTAAAGCCAACGAATCCCCGGCCTCCTCTCTCCCAGCCTACCCTCAGTATCAGCCAGCGTGCCAGAAAAGTACGGCCCATAGGAAAATAAACTCTCTGTGTGTGTGTGTATGAATAATGCTGATCTATCAGAAGCCAATAGTAATTAAAATGTCTCGCCTGTATCTGATGAGCGCAACAAGTCTCTCCCTCTCGGCTTTAAATGATCCCTTTTAAAATAAAAAAAAAAGAGAGAGAGAAGTCTAAGCATTTGAGTGGGTACAAGAGAGAAAATCCATCACTTTTGCACACTATTTTTAGAGGCAAAATGCAGCCAGTGGTAGTCCCAGGCTCCGTGACTGCAGGATTTTAGTGATGTTTGGATTATCTTGCCTTAACGTGTCCTTTCCCCTCTGCAGCTGAGTGTGTCTCTCACTCTCAGGTACATTCCTTTCATGAGGACGGGTTCTGCACTGAACGTTTTAGGGCAGAAAAGCATAGTTCAGGATGCCAAAGGATTCCAGGTGGTTAGATTATATTTCTAGGCACGAAGCTGGGCTGGTTAATGGTCTTTGAGTGTCACTTTGCCAGACTAGTAATGACAGAGGCACTCTGCAATTCCTGCCTTCTTTATGTCATTGCTTGTGATGTTGTTTGAGGGCTCAGATATAACCTCAGGGGTATAAAGTGCTTTGGCGTGGTAAAAAGGCTAATACGGACAAGTCACAAAATCTCAAGCTGAAAAAGGAACATTGACTCTACAAAGAAAGAAAAATATTTATTTAAGAAAGCCGTTGCCTAGAATTTGCCTGTCTGAAAGAAGCTTAGGGAATTTGATGTGATGGGCTCAAAACCATCACGAAAATCAGGATGTGGGAAGAACAAGTCCCTAACGTCTGTCCCGGTCTACTTGCCCATGCTGCTGCCTTCACTCCTAGAAAACTGTCACAAGCCACCAGCTTGTCAGACCCATTCCAATGTTTTATGAGAAACAAGTTTTCATTTATAACTAGGCCAATCCTATAAACCTTGAGGGGAGGGTTCATTTTTTTAATAAAATAACTAGATTAACCAGGTGTCAGGAGTTCCCCTGACAGCCTGTGTGGAAACATCAGCCAACACTAATTTCGTGCCAACTGAAACTACCAAATACCAATACATTTTCACCTGTAAATCTGTGCGTTGCTGGCGTGTCCCATTGCAGCGACCGTTTCTCCGTTAGAATAGCTCTTGGATCATCTCATGTTTTCAGATCGTGAGTACTTCAGTGCTGGCATAATGGGGTCCTGGATACCAAAGTGTCTCATTTCTTGAAAAAAATGTGGCTTTTATTGTGGCACACCAGTTATTTTTCCTGATAGGTCTTAGTACTCGGTAGGCTCAAAAACCCTAAAAGACAAATCCTCTTCAATATTCTTGTCCTAGCCTTAATCTAAACAAAGTTCGGTCACTGAGTTTTCTTAAGTATATTCCGATCACCACCTCCAATTCAGGGATCAACAGAAAAAAATCAATTCCAGCTGTTAACGGGACAGTGCTGTGGCAAAATAAATGATGATAGACACCAGCCTGTATTTCCTTGGGTTTTTGCCCAAAGATTCCCCTCCCTCCTTCCTTATTGTTCTCATTACTCCTCCCCATATTTGATGGAGATGAGTTAAAATCTCCAGGATGCTTGGAAGAATCAGTAGCATGGCTGAAAGGACATTGAGGTCAGGTCTGTTTATAAATGCCTGTTTTTCTCACTAAGTATTGCAGAAATACCCAGAGTGCTCTCTCCAGCAGCAAAGACGAGATGGTGAGTCCTGGA
Source organism: Nycticryphes semicollaris (assembly GCA_013400055.1). Taxonomy (NCBI): domain Eukaryota; kingdom Metazoa; phylum Chordata; class Aves; order Charadriiformes; family Rostratulidae; genus Nycticryphes; species Nycticryphes semicollaris. The sequence goes on along the minus strand of VXBJ01005765.1, from coordinate 99,827 downwards.
TTTAGCCTTGTTGGGAGGTAGAAACTCTCAATTCCCTCTCTCTGGATGAGCAGCGGAAACACATATTGGTGTGGACACAATGTTTTAATTAAAGACAAAAATCTAACTTTATTGCAATAAGAGATACGTGATTTAGGGGTTTCTTATTGAACATCGTGTCAGGGACATGTCGTGCCGACTCTTTGTGTTTGATTGAAACCGAAATGTGGGAAAAGTTATTCACGGTCTCTTTGCTTGCCTTTTCCCACCTCTGCATTGAGATCACTGCTGCTTATCAAGCCCTAGTAATAGTGACCCATCAGTGAAAGACTGTGAACATGCAATAAAAAGATAGAGGGAATTGAGGCAAGAACCTTGAAAAAAAATCTTACTGTGCACAGGGGAAAAACAAGTGGGTTTGAGTTACCATTTAGCCTTCTAAAATATTTTATTGCTGTTTTTTGTGTATGACTTTATTTATGACTGTATTTCTACTGAATGTCCCAGTTTTAATTGTTGTACAGAAAATTCATCAACATAGCAATTGAAAAGGATGGAGTGACTGTGGGGCAGCTATTCCTTGACTTGGAAAATCTGCAGTGAGCAATTAGATGGCCTCTAATCTGGGGACAGTGTAGTATGGCACAGCTGGGAATACCATACATGCTGCTGGGAAGTTCTCATTGTCTCAGTGGTGGCAGTAGGTCAGCCAAAGAGCTTTAAGGTTAAGGATTTTAGACTCTACAGTAATTCAGAGTTGGTTATTTGCCCTCCTGTGGATCCCCAGTAAGTTACTGAGTTATCAGCGCTAATCTTGCTCCTGTGCTCATAAGAGGCATAGCTTGATTGATGCCACCCTGTTGAACCCAAAATTATCTGCAGAGAAGTATAGTTTCTTCAAATTCTGACTTTGGGTTTTGACATCAGCAGTGTCCACCATGTTTAATTATTTATGTGTTTGAAACTTACCTTTACAACGAGGAAAGGTTTATAAAGTAGACAGGAATCAGACTTAAGCTTTCCAGAATTGTCTATAAACAAATTGGTGTGGTCAACCTCACAAACTGGTCACCCCTGTGGACCACAGAAATCCCTGGGCTGGTGCCAGCCAGGACAGACACTTCAGTGGACCAACACAGACGTACAAATAGCTGCTGCAAAGTACGTGTCAGCAGGAGTTTGGAGCAGTTTTTCCTGCTGTGAGCCATCCTGTCAGCTCTCAGCATCATGGAGGTTTCCAGCTTTCTTATCCCTATGACCTGGCTCTCCTTGAGGGAAATGACAAAAACAGAACCTCGGTTTTACTGGGAGGTTATTTTGAGTTATTGCTGCAAGGCTGGGGGGGGGGGAAGTGGTAATAATTTACATGAACATAGATATCTCTGTGTTTCTTCACTATGATTGAGAGCATGAAAGGATTTATAAAGAAGATATGCCATTTAGCAAGGATGTTTAAAATTTTAAGTTGATCTGAGGATGCAGATAGCTCAGATTGCGTGGTGTTGTCGGGGACTGAACACTAACCTGTGGCCTGTGTCATCTGCTGACTTAGAAATAAGGTAATTGCATCCATACGCTTCACCCTCATTCCTCACTGTCTTCACTTTGGGTCTATTTTATCCATTCAGATCATGCCTAGTTTGAAGACAGTACCTGTCTTGAAGGGCTTGAAGGGATGTCATGGAATCATGAAACTGTCAGAGTTGGAAGGGACCTCTAGAGATCCTCCAGTCCAATTCCCCTGCTAAAGCAGGGTTGGCCAGAGCACATCACTCAGGGCTGCATCCAGGCAGGTCTTGAAGGTCTCTGGAGAAGGGGACTCCACACCCTCCCTGGGCAGCCTCTGCCAGGGCTCTGACACCCTCACCCCAAAGAAGTTTTTCCTCATATTTGAATGGAACTTCCCATGTTCCAGCTTGTGCCTGTTGCCCCTCGTCCTGTCCCTAGGAACCACTGAGAAGAGTCTGGCTCCATCCTCCTTCAACCCACCTTATAAGCATTCATAAGGTCTCCCCTCAGCCTTCTCTTCTCTAGGCTCCCTGAGAGTCCCAGCTCTCTCAGCCTTTCCTCATCAGGGAGATGCTCCAATCCCTCCATCGTCTTTGCTGCCCTACACTGGACTCTCTCCAGTAGTTCTCTGTCTCTCTTGAACTGGGGAGCCCAGCACTGGAGGCAGTATTCCAGTTGTGGCCTCACCAGTGCAGAGTAGAGAGGGAGAATGACCTCCCTCCACCTGTTGGCCACACTCTTCCCTACACAGCCCAGGATTCCATTGGCCCTCTTGGTGACAAGGGCGCGTTGCTGGCTCATGGATAGTTTATTATCCACCAGGACTCCCAGATCCTTCTCCTCAGAAGTGCTTTCCAGCAGGTCCGCCCCTAACCTGTGTGGGTGTCTGGCATTCTTCCTCCCCAGGTGCAGGACCCAATACTTGCCCTTGTTGAACCTCATGAGGTTCTTCTCTGCCCAGCTCTCCAGCCTGCCCAGATCATGCTGGATGGTGGCACAGCCCTCTGGAGTGTCCCCTGTGAGCACTGTAACCATACTATTTCGGAATCAGAACATACATTGTCTACCGGCTTTGTTGCGCTTGTTGCAGAAATCTTTCTAGAAATCATCTCCCCATGGGTACAGCTCGTGCAGCAGGAGCAGAGCAGCCCCTCTTCTCAGTGTCTTCACCCTCTTTTGATCCCTTGGGCAGCCCTTGGGTGCCTGAGGGAGAGGTTGGACATTTGGGCATGGGGAGGAGAGGTCAGCTCAATAGCAGAAGTATTTCTTTCTCTAAGAAAGGAGGTGGTTTTGCAGTTTTTTATAGAGTGCATTCTTGGGACATTGTTAGGCTGCCTGGTTTCTGGTACAGGAGGTGACATCTGATATATCAACTGGTACGTACACACAGGCAAATGACCCAAGGAGGATGAGGCTCTGTCCATGTTGGCCTCTTTGGCGCTGTCTCATTTAAACTTAACGTTCACCATTTAAACTTGGCTACTCAGGATTTCCCAGGAGCTGGACATACAGCTCTGAGGGAGAAGAAAGCTTTGGTGTCCTCATGTCTAGAGCGGGCTTGAGTGGGATATTGGATGTGGGATCTGGGAATCCCTTCTAACCTCCCAAGGGGGGCAGCACCTTCTGCAGGTGTTTCTGAGCTACTATTGTAATTTGATTTGCACACAGGGGACAAAATGGTCATTATTTTGGGGGGCCAGTGTATGCTAGTATTGTCAGATGTGTTCACTGAGTTAGGCAGTGTCAGTCCTGCAATACCAGCAGAGCTATTTCATCCTAGTTATCAGATGCGGAGCAGTGAATAAATTTGTGGTCGGATCTCCTGTTTCCCAGGTGACAACTGCAACCACCGAGCACCTGGTTATTGTAGATACTGCCTTTTTTCTCAATAATGAGAAATTTCACAGTCAGTCTTAGAAAAAAAAAAGTTGCATTAACATTAACATTGCTCATTATCTGTTTCTGTTTTGATTAATTCGTATTTTGCAATTAAAATATTTTAATGAATATACAATGAGAGTGTTGCTTTCCCTGGGGTAGCAGTGCAAGTGAAACAGCCCTCTAGGTTTATCAGTGACTTCAGTTTACAGCAGGTATTTTAAAAGACCAGTCCTGCCCTTTGGAAGGAAATAAAAATTAAGAGTTGTGGTTTCCAAAGTTAACGATGCAGCAGTCTGGGGTGTCAGGGCTTAACACCCTGAGCCCTGTGGGGCTGGGGCAGTTGACTCTGGCTGGTCGCTGTTGGGAGGTGATGCCGCATCCCAAAATGATTTTTATTTCATACAAATTCAAATACCAAGCAGTCTGTTGAAGAAACCGTTGGGCCAAATTCTACAGAACCTGCTCGCCCGCCCGATTAATTCTGCTGTCTCTAAACGAGGGGGGAGCAGAGCAGTACAGAGCAATCCTTTCTGCTGCAGTGGCGTACACCAATGCTTCCCTGCTTCATAAATGAAATTTACAGAATGAGATGTTAAAAGCTTTTTCTTAATAATGGATGAGATGTTAACTCCCAGAAGGAACAAGAAAAATATGCCAAAAAATAGTTGAAAAACTCAGGGTAGATTCCAACTTGGTGTTGAAACATTTCCCCAGCGAGCAGAGTATGAACTAACACCTACACGACCTGGTACATGGAGAGACGAAGAGATGCCCAGTGCAAGGTCCTGCGGTGGTCAGGGATGAACCTACAGAGCCCAGGGAAGTGGCTGCAGCCCTACAGGAAATGTGCTGGGCGTGGGGGATGCCTGGCTTCAGCCTGCTGCTCTCATCACTGAGAATAGCTCCCCAGCTTCAACCCTGGGCTTGAAGCCCTTTGCCGTTCTGCTTTGCAAGAAGCACAAGCTCCCACGTAGATCTTTATTGGTAAATAGATTTAATAATATGGAGAAAATTTCATTTTGTGTGCCTGCCTTCTGCAGTTTCCTTTTTTTCATACGCAAACCTCTGGAAACCTAAATTTCTCCCTTTGTTTTTTTCAGCTGAAACCAGAATATTTCAGTGCAAATATTCTTTGATCTGGAAGTGCCACTAATACATTACATGGGAAGCTCTAGATGAGCTGCCTCATGGTTGCTTTTATTTCTTGACGGGCAGGACTTGTCAAGACAGGTTCCTTGTCCCTCCAGATGCCCTTAACCGAGACAGGGAAGAGGGGGTGCACCACGGCAGGTGGAGCCATCCAAACCCCAAAAGGATGCGGATGGCTCAAGGCTTGAAAGTGATGGGTTGGCACATCCCCAGGTGCCCGGGCTCTCTTTCTTGGCAGCCCTGGGGATAAACAAAACCCAGCTGAGATCCCTCCTTCTCAGTTCGCATTCCTTCTCTTTCTCCTAAGTCCTGACTTGTTCACGCTGCCGAGCCTGCACGGGGCAAGACGGCGCAGGTTAAGCACCCTAATTATGGCAGAGAGAAAGTTCTTCAAACAAAGTGAATTACAGTAATGAGATCATTTCTCTTTCTGAAAAAAGCTCCTTTGCAGAAAACCAAAGGAGGAACCTTGGTACCAACACAAGGGCTCCTTTTTAGGGGGGGAAAGCCAAGAGGTCTGGCTGGCTTTCGCCCCCCCAAAAGAAAACTTCATTCAACTCCTCCAAAAACACACCGAAGCACATTTTCGTACAAGCTGTCAGTTTTATTTCTCCACGTCCCACCCTATCCCTGATTTTCACAGGGGGGGTGGGGGAGGGGAAAAAGCTCCTTTTCTTATTTATTTATTTATTTATTTGGGATTTCCCGCAGTTTTGAATATATTGGGAATAGTTGCCAAAAAAAAATCCCCTCGGGGCTCATAAAGCATTTAGTAAGTCTGAAGGGCCCGGGCACACTTGTAGGAAGCAGAGGGATTGTCTATTATCAGTCGTAATAGTCATCAAAACTTATGCAATAAAGAACATCGCTTGGGTTTTACAACTAATTTGTCTGCTGTTCACTGTTTACTCAGGAATCTGGTTTAAAACCCCGATGTGGTAATATAATTGACTGAAGAACCGTAATGTAACCAGAAAATGAATCAGAAGGAATTATTTTACAAACCCACCACTTAACTGTGAGCCAGTGGCAATCCGCAGTGGCCCTTTTCATCTGCTTATCTTCATTATGGCATTAGAGATACTGTCTGCTCTGCCAGGCTTCGCCTAACCCCACATTCACAAACATCCGCTCTATTTTTATGCCTTTTTCCTTGAGGAAAATGTCACTTTCTGCTAATATCTCAATCTCTTTTAGCAGAGAAAGTAATACATTGATGCTAATTAATAAATAAAAGTCTCTGAAGGCTTTATGCTGTTCAGAAAATTTGCCAAGGACACCACGCTGTGTGGCATGGTTGGCATGCTAGAGGGAAGGGATGCCATCCAGAGAGACCTGGTTCAAGAGGTGGATTCATGCAAACCTCATGAAGTTCAACCAAGCCAAGTGCAGGGTCCTGCACCTGGGACATTGCAATCGCAGGCATAAAAACGGGTTGGGCGGAGAATGGCTGGAGAGCAGCCCTAAGGAGAAGGACTTGGGAGCGATGGTGGATGAGAAGCTCAACATAAGCCCACAGTGTGCACTGGCAGCCCAGAAAGCCAACCCCATCCTGGGCTGCATCAAAAGAAGCATGGTCAGCAGATCACGGGAGGTGATTCTACCCCTCTATTCTGCTCTTGTGAGACCCCACCTGGAGTACTGTGTCCAGCTCTGGAGTCCTCAAGACAGGAAGGACATGGACCTGTTGGAACAGGTCCAGCAGAGGGCCACAAAGATGCTCAGAGGGCTGGAGCACCTCTCCTGGGAGGACAGGCTGAGAGAGCTGGGGTTGTTCAGCCTGCAGAAGAGGAGGCTCTGAGGAGACCTAATAGCAGCCTTCCAGTATCTGCAAGGAGCTACAGGAGAGCTGGGGGGGAACTCTTTGTCAGGGAGTGGAGCGACAGTATGATGGGTAATGGTTTTAAATTGAAAGAGGGGAGATTTAGATTAAGAAAGTCTTTGCTGTGACAGTGGTGAGAGCCTGGCCCAGGTTGCCCAGAGAAGCTGTGGCTGCCCCATCCCTGGAAGGGTTCATGGCCAGGTTGGAGGGGGCTTGGAGCAAGCTGGTCTGGTGGGAAGTGTCCCTGCCCAGGGCAGGGGGGCAGTTGGAACTTGATGATCTTTAAAGTCTTTTCCAACTCTAACCATTCTGTGATTCTATGTATTGAAATGGACATGAGGAGAGGAAGGGGCCAGATAGGAGAAGGGTCTGATTTTGGTTGGTCCTATGCTTAGCCTAACAGAGCATCACTTGTATAAATGAAATTATGTTTATCTTTTCTATCTCAAAATCCTTCTCTTGGCCGTGCTGTCCCACAGCACCTTCTCTGGGGTGAAAACTGCTGGGAGCTGGCTGTGCCAGCTGGTCTCGTAATCCCCATGTACCAAGGTAAATGACTGTCTTTGGGAAATTTGGACTTTACTGAAAAGGGGCAGAATGTTCATTTCCAGAAATAATTTTTCCAGCTCCTCACATTATTTCTGTTCATCAGAAGAATACAAAAATACTGGGAAAGGAACTTTAGCGTAGGGAAAGGTATTCAGTGTGGATGCTATGTTCTATTTATTATTTTTCTCTTAAATGGGAAATGTGTGCAGAATGTATATTTTAAATCACAAATTCTTGTGAAAAGTGCTACATTGGCTTATTTTAACTCAAGCAAATCCAACTGAACTCTGTATCTACATGGAGAGACTTTTAAATTATCTTCATGTGCTGCCTGTCACTTGTAGTGTCTTGGGTGTATTATTCTTGGTGACTCACCAACATCACAGATGATGTTAAAGCCAAATATACTTTCTTTTTAAATCACTAATGCATTTTCTTTACCCTTAATTGGGTCAGTATGTTCATACCTGCCCTTCTTCCTGCCTGTTCCCCGAGTGTTTCAGGGTCCAGCTGGATGTGTGTATTGATTATTGGCTATTTTCCCTCTTGTGTGGCCATCCTTACAAGAAGCCAGATCTGAATTTGTTCCCTGCTCACACCACATCAGTCCACTCCAAACAGTTACAGCTCAACCCATGTGAAATTGTGAAAAATCCGGGTTTTTTGAATGGAGTTAACGCAAAGAGTCCAACTGCACTGCAGATGTAAGATTCAGAACAACTATAAGTTCGTCACCAAACAAATAGTTAATCAAGGCTCAGAGTGATCAGTTTCTGTAATCTAAAGATCTGACAGAGATTTTAATCCAAGTATTGCACTATGAATGGATCCCCTCCCCTGGCAGTACAATAGCAGCAGCAGCAAAGGGAAGAAAATGATGTGAAATTGGAAAAAACATTGGGTTTTCTTGAGCTGGCCAGAGAAGTGTATACCATTTGCTAAGTAGTAAAACCCGTTTGCTAATCTCTTGCCATCTGCCTTTATTACTTCAGCCCACTCAGCTACACGCTGCAGCCGCCACTTTATTGCATGTGTTTTATCAACTTTAAATCACGTCCTGAACAACTGTGTACATTATTTAGTCTTTATTTTTCATAGGGACTGAGGACATCCAGCTTTGCTGTACTGCAAAGGTTACGGGTCCTGTAGAATTAGCATTTTTCTGCAGATCTTGCTCAATTTTACAGATTTTGAATGGTTTTGGTTGCGTTTGTTTGTTTGTTTTTTTAAAGTTCCATAGCTCGTTTGGTTGCCAACGTTACTGTAGGCTTCTTAACGTAAATCAACCTACTGCTGTCCTCCCCAGCCTGGAGACCAACTCAACCCAACTCACACCAAGAGGTGTGAATTTTCCCCCTTCCTCATAATGGACTGTTAACTTCAAAGTCTGCTTGTGACCGCTTAAAGGCTTAGTGTGAACCTTTCCTGCTGCAGAACGTCCAACAAACAAATGCACTTGTTGTCCAGCCCCATATGGACAAACCAGATGTTCCTCCCACCGGAGTGGGCATTCCAGAGGAAATTGCTGCTGGCAGTGTGGTCCAGCAGCAGGACTGGACCAGTCCAGGACACTAGTGATACTCTTTTTGAACTGCAGATGCTGTCTTTAGAAGTTTGGGATGATGCAGATGATGCAGAGTTTCCAGCAACTCCTCATGTGAACTACCACTTCTTACCATTTTTTCTCCGGATTCCACAGGGATGTTGCTAAAATCGCTGAGCAATTTTTGCTCATCTGCATCCAATATTGAGAACTTTAACAAGTCATGGAATATTTTTTTCCTCCCAGGCAGAGAGAGGATTTTTAGACATATTTTCCTCTCTTTTTATATAGAAATATAGGCAGACATGAACTTACATTTGTGCACGCCCATCTGTTTAAAACAGATCCAAAAGGACTTTGAAATGTTTGGGTAAGAATAAACTTTTCTAAATGATACCACAAGTACAAATCACAGGCTCTTCTTTCTGTTCCACTCCCATTTGTCCCTGTCTTACTGTATCATACGCACTTGTTTTGCTTGCTCATCATGTGCCAAAATGTGACCAGGGCACTTTACCACCTATGTATGCCTTAGAAGAATTCTAATTATCATACTCAAAGTCACTGTAGACTTTCCCCTGAAGCATATCTTTCCACATCTTCCATCTGCATCATCCCAAACGTTTCCTGGGTATTTCCAACTTGCTGGCTTTACCCTCCCCTTCCTATCCATGATTTTACCGATATATCAAAAGATGACTGAAAAATTACAGGATGATCTTTCCTTCTCTCTGAGGTATCTTCCTTTCTCCTACTTTAAGTGTCTTCTGCTTATTTCCTGTCTCAGAAATTGGAGCTCCAGTTTATTGCTGCCTTCTAAGCCTTCCTTTTACCTCCACGATAGTTTTATTTCTTGGTCTCCTTTGGGCAAAGGGAGAGATTACTGTGTTCCATGCTTTTTCCCCTCAGCATCTCAGTTTTCTCTGCATATTTACATTCAAGGTTCCTTACATATTTTGAGTTTCTTAAATTCTTAATAAAGCTGGGCAGGGATGTTTTACAAGGGTGTGTAGTGATGGGACGTGGGGTAATGGTTTTAAACTGAAAAAGAGGAGATTGAGATGAGATCTCAGGAAGAAATTCCTTACTCTGAGGGTGGTGAGAGCCTGGCCTAGGTTGTCCAGAGAAGCTGTGGCTGTCCCATCCCTGGAGGGGTTCAAGGAAAGACTGGACAGAGCTTGGAGCAACGTGGTGTGGTGGGAGGTGTCCCTGCCCAGGGCAGGGGGGTTGGAACGAGATGATCTTTAAAGTCCCTCCATCTCTAACCATTCTATGATTCTATGACCTTGTTATTACTTGCGGTAGTTAAAAGGCAGAAGGATCATAGCCTGATTCTTGTAAACCTGATTGCATCTGGTAATTAAGACACTGTCTCTTGATCTGGAGTCATCCTCAGGGATACAGAAACCCACCAGGTCCTTTTCACAGCTTCTTCTCTGGCTTCACACATCTTCATGTACATCTTCTCAGGCTTTAAAGTCCAGAGAGGGGTGGCAGAAGGCGTCAGGTGCGGGTGACCACGGTGGCGTTTCCAGCTAGAGCTGTCTCATATTCCTGAAATAATTTTCCAAGGAGTCAGCTTGGTTGTGTAATTTCTTCATTCTTTTTTCTTGACGGTTATTATGATCTCTGTTCCATGTTTATAATAATGTGTATTTACTAATAGTGTGGTGGCATGCTCCTGCCAAGCTTCTTCTGCTAACAATAAAAAAAAAAAAGGGGAAAATTGATATTTATGGAGACTTGGGGGCTGGCCGGGCTGTAGCTCTTGATTTTTATTGTAGCTGACTGCAAACTTCTCAGAGACGAGAATCTGTATCTTATTGTGGAGAGCTGGTTTCCATTTCAGTCTGGGTCCCATTATTAGGGTTTAGTTTACATTCTGGAAGGGTAGCCATGTGCGGATTCACACAAACAAATATGCAATTTATGCCTGTAACTTTCACTTGTGGTATTTAAACCTCCACCTATTTGAAATGTTTCTGGAAGGGGATGAGAGGAACTACAACGTTCCTCTTTCCTAATGGATGGGTATGTTGTATAGCAACAAGCAGTCTAATAAAAATGGTTTGAATTAATTTCCACGCTCTGCTGAGCCCACCAGGGCAAGAGTGAGCCGTGGTAGAGAAGAACATTGCATAAGATGTGAATCACTGCTGCTCATGCTGTGTATCTCTTGTGGTTGCGTGGTGGACCCTGTCTCCAGGTTGTCATCAGCCCAGCCCGCTTCCCCAGCAACAGCTACCACTTGGAGATACCTTCATGGAGGTCCAGTGAGGTTTTCAGGTTCAGCGTATCTCATGTTTGAAGAGCTTTTGCAGTGGTTCCCATTTAATATCAGGGAAAAAATTAATTCCCAGAAAAGCCCTTGATCTCTGGGAGCAAACCAGTTCCATTTAAGGAAAGGTTTTGCTCTGGTTCTACCTTAATAGAGATGGGATACTGGAATCCTAACCACATGTGAGAGTTGCAGGTGGTAGGGTGGTAGCTTCTTTTAAAAAGTGTTTCTAAATGGAGATATGCATTTGTGGACAATTGACTTCCTTTGGAGGAATGTATTATGCCAAGGAGGTGACTTGACAAAGATGAAGCATTTCTAGGCAGGATGCCTGGAGAAAGGCAATTGGCACCACCTGCGCTGAGCTTGGGCTTTTCTTGACACTGCAGACAGAGATAAGGGAAGTCATGGTAGGTAAAACCAAAGGCGTTGTTCCCCTTCTACAAGTGGCGTCCTCTTGTCCTCCGGAGACTCCCAAGTTTGTTTCTTCAGGTTTTCCCATGTGACTGCTAAGGCAAAATACTCCTAGAAAAAATGGTGACTTGACCTTTTTATTGACCAAACAGGGTTGAGACAACGTCTGAGTAAAGGGGACCACTTAGAAAAGTCCCTTTTTCTCTGAAACAAAAAGTAATTGCTTTAAACTTTGTGGTAATAGGGTGTTGGATTCTGCTTCCCTGAGCCTTCTACCAGTACCCACCCAGCATCATGGCCATTCATGCTGCTGACAGGCTCCGTGAGGACAGACGCTTTCACAGGTAAACTCTCCTGCTTCACCGTATATTCACAGAATCACAAAATTGTTATGATTGGAAAGGACCTCTGAGATCACCAAGTCCAACCATACACAAAACCGCAACCCACTCCCTACAACCTTGGCCACCGGAGCAGACCCTGAAGTGCCACATCTACACCTTTCTGAAATCCCTCCAGGGATGGTGACTCCACCACCTCCCTGGGCAGGCTGTTCCAGTGCCTGCCCACCCTCTCAGTAAAGTCATTCTTCCTGATATCCAATCTAAACCTCCCCTGCTGCAACTTCAGCCTGTTTCCCCTGGTTACTCCCTTGGGAGAAGAGGCCAGCACCCACCTCTCTACAACCTCATTTCAGGGAGTTGTAGAGGGCAAGGAGGTCTCCCCTCAGCCTCCGCCAAACTAAACATGCCCATTTCCCTCAGACTCTCCTCATAGGACTTGTTCTCTAGACCCCTCACCAGCTTGATGGCTCTCCTCTGGACACACTCCAGCCCCTCCATGTCCTTCTTGTAGTGAGGGGCCCAGAACTGAACACAGCACTCCAGGTGAGGCCTCACCAGTGCCCAGTACAGGGGCACCATCTCTTCCCTGCTCCTGCTGGCCACTCTGTTTCTGATCCAGGCGAGGATGCTGTTGGCCTTCTTGGCCACCTGGGCACAGTGCTGGCTCATGTTCAGCCGGCTGCCCACCAGCATCCCCAGGTCCTTTTCTGCTGGGCAGCTGCAGCCACTGTGCCCCAGGCCTGTAGCGCTGCCTGGGGTTGTTGTGACTGAAATGCAGGACCCAACACTTGGTTTTATTGAACCTCACACGACTGGCCCTGGCCCATTGATTCAACCTGTCCAGGTCCCTCTGTAGAGCCTCCCAACCCTCAAGCATTTCAACACTCCCTCCTAGTTTGGTGTCATCTGCAAATTTACTGAGGGTGCACTCAATCCTCTCATCCAGATCATCGATAAAGATATTAATCAAGGCTACTCAGACACAGGGTACATTTATACCTTCTCCTACCAGTCAATCTGCATAATTCAAGTGACAGAAACCAATTCTTTCCATGCTGAAGGTTATGCCAATTACGTATTATTCAATTATGAGTTTGTTACTCTGAATCTCATCGTTATGGGGAGGAGGAGAGTGGTATTTTAGAAGCAGTGGGTTGCCCTGCATGCAGCTGTGTTATAGCGCGTCTTACACACATGAAAGTTTTAATGAGCTTAATGAATTTAAGCTGTCTCCTTGAGAGCGTAACTGTGCAACTCCAGGCAGAGTTCTATTATGAGAACATGTAAACATGATCGGTCTGATTTGACCTTTTCCAGTCCTACATATTCTCTGTTACATGGGCGCAGAATACATGTCCCTGTTCCGTTTCCATTGAATCCCTCTGCATGACCACATGGAATAATTGAAATACAAAGTATGTCTATGTTTGGAATGTTTTCTGGTTTTCTTACCTGGATTCCTAGTTTATATAACATAGAATACTAAGCATATTAAAATAATAAAAAATGAAGATGAAAACCATATACGTATATGATCATTTAGTGATCCTTTTCTAGTTAGGGAAGAGAATAATGACTCAGGCCCAGAAGAAATGAAACTTAATGGCTTACCAAAGGCAGAAAATTGAGTGTCAGAATGAGTTTAGAGGTGGCAGTAGCCCTTAATTTTCAACATTCACTGCGGTGAATTGTTCTTGCTGCGGTTTTGCTAAACGAAACAACGTTAGCTTTGGTTGTTATCCTCTGCTAGCACTTCAGGAAGAACTTTGCACGAGAAGACTAGATGTTTTTGCGGTGTTAAATGCATGGCTCTTTATGGACCTGAAATGTTTTTGACTTGGAATCATAAAATCATGCAATTGTCTAGGTTGGGAAGGGACATTTAAGAGGTTCAAGTCCAACCATCAACCAAACTTCTCACAAAAGAGCTTCATATTTGTATGAATTTACAGAATATTTTTATTACTAACATCAAGTCTGAAGTGCTGCCCAGATCCTCGGTGAGCATCAGCTGGTGTAACTCCTTTGGTGACAGTGGAGAGAAGCGATGGCACATACAGATCCTGGCACTTTGCTTGTTCCTATTATATAAACTGATGATGGTATGAGCTGCTTTCAAGAAAACTGGCTTCTTTGGCAGCTGGTCTGGTCACGCTCACCAAAATGTGTTTTGTAGCTATTTATTACCTCTGGATTTTGCCTATATGTCAAATTCAGAGATGTATTGAGCCATCATATGAGAAAATATTTCCGAGTGGGGGTAGTGTCTCCCCTTCTCCCCCGTTGCCTGCTCCTTCACTGCTTTATGACCCCTCTCGCTTATGAAGTTGTTTTCCTAATATTCTTACAAGAGGTGCTCTCCTGAGGCTGTGACTCATTTCTCCGTGGCTGTTGGCATCTTCTGCTGGCAGCCTGGGGAGGCTGAGGGAGGGAAATGCTCCTGCAGACAGCCCTCTCCCACAAAGCCAGAGAGAAGAGAGAGTTAATAGGAGGGAGTGGAGGCTGAAATTGGAAAAAAAGAAAAAATTAAAACATTAGCTTGCTGATGATAATTTATTACACCCGGACTGTGTTCTTACTGCAGAACCTCATAAATAATATTTCGTTTAAGATTTCCAAGGATGGAGTGAGGAATTTAAGGACCAGACTGAAGGAAGGCTATTTGTATCATCACCATCTTTAATTCAAAAAATTAAATTCAGAAAAAAATGCTCTTTGTAAAATCGTGGAAGATTGTGGGTTCAGGGACAACTGAGATATGCAGTGTATTGAACTGGTATGTGTTTAAAAACCTAGATTTTTTATTACTTTCAGTTTCTCTCTAACACCTTGGGATGCTCTGAGTTTTCAGTAATACAGGCAACAGTTTTGCATGAGGGATGTAAACTACAGGCAAACAGGTTTCTGCTGGTAGAAGATAGTGTAGTGGAAGAGTGCTTTGCGTCGGCTTTCTGGCTTTTGGAGAGTAACTGACACCAGCTTGGACCCCTGAGCTTTCCTAAAGCAGTGGGGTAGATCTTCAGCTGGAAGAGAGCTGGCAATTCAGGTGGAATCGGGAGAGCCAGGGGCACTTCCATGAGCTGAGGTTTTGTCTCAAGCTCGTCTTCCATGTTCAATGTAAACCACAATGCATAATTGTAATAAATTAATTTTCCTCAAGTTGAGTCTGTTTTACCCGCGACAGGAACTGCCGAACGATCTCCCTGCCCTTGTCTGGACCCACAAGCCTTTCGTTATATTTTCTCTCCCGTGTCCAGTTGAGGAGGGGAGTCACAGAGGGGCTTTGGTGGGCACCTGGTGTCCAGCCAGGGTCAACCCATCGCAGGTACCACCATGAACGAGAGGTGGAAACTCTAAGGGAGTGACTTTAAGGGACTTGAGACCACAGCGCAGCAGGGCTTCATGGAAGTGCCACTCTTGTGGAGAGATAGGTGGGTATTTTAAGAGCATCTGATACTGTGAGTCTATTTGTTACATGAGTTTAATCTCCTGGAGCTGGAAAGGAGGGACTAGAGGGAAATAATCCACTTTTCTAAAGTTATTGGAGAAAAAAATGAGAGTTTCATGAGAACCAGAGACAATGAGATCCTGTGTTCCTGATAAATAGTTCTGTTAAACCCAGACAAAACTGATGTGGGAATAAAGAAAACATGAGTAGTTCAATAGGCACAGCTTGATGTCCCAGTGACTTCGAGGTTGTTGGCCTGTGAAGGAGATCAAGAGTGGCTGGGCTGTCCCCAAAGTGCTGTGAGTAGGCCAGGAGTTAGGTCTGCGGTGGAGGCAGCAGGGTTCGTTATGGACTACAGGGAGAGACTCTGGAATCTATTTTCTAGCGCACACTGGTGACGACCAAACATTAATTACTGTCATCCAGAAAAACTTGACTAGTGTGGAGACACCAGTCTTATCCATGGAGCTGGTTATTCCAAGGTGGAGTTGGGGCCCACTGAATAATTGGGAATTGACACCTATCCTCCTTTATGTGATTTTTTCTTCTCTTTTTAGAGAGAGCACCACCATAAATGAGCTCAATTTACTTCCAAAAGAGGGCTTTTTGGCTTGCTTACTTTTTTCTTGAAGCTTTTATAAGTATCTCAGACCGAGTTCTTCAGTGGGTATTTATGGACAGCAGCGTCAAGCTACGTTATGTTCTTAAACGCGGTTCCTACAATAAGGTAGTGTTGTCTCGGTTGAAAAATAGGAAAATGAATTGCTAAGGTGTCCAGATTCCGAAAGGTTCGTTGTGGCTGAACTTCGGAGTGTTGAGCACATGGCAGGATGTGCTGTTGGACCCCTGCTGGGCGTGCTGATGTGGAGATGCTTCCGATGTGAAGCACTGGATACAGTGAGACATCAAAAGCATATAGAGAGTATATGTTCGGTGTCTCGGTTTTAATCTCCTAGTAGCAATGGTCAAGCTGTTACAGAAGTTAGAGACATGAGGCAAATAGAAACACAAGAAGGGGAAGGGGGCATTTTCTGTTTCTTTTTATTGTTAAGCATGAATTAATGGCTATTATTAATACAGAACCTTTCAACCTACAATAAGTGGAAGCACTTTGCAACCTACAGCCTGTCTTAAAATGATTCTTCATTGAAAGACATTTCTAAGCAAAAGTGTAGGTGAAGCATTATGGATGCCATTGAGCTGTCTCTACATTGAGGTTTTCTGCGCAACAGAACTGGTGAGGGATCTGGACCATAAATCTTGTGAGGAGCGGCTGAGGGAGCTGGGGGTGTTCAGCCTGCAGAAAAGGAGGCTGAGAGACCTTCTCGCTCTCTATAACTCCTTGAAAGGAGGGTGTAGCCAGAGGGGGTCGGTCTCTTCTCCCAGGGAACAGGCGATGGGACAAGAGGAAAAGGCCTCAAGTTGTGCCAAGGGGAAGTTTAGGATTGCTAGGAGGAAAAATTTCTATCCCCAAAGAGTTATAAAGAATTGGAATGGGCTGGCCAGGGAAGTGGTGGAATCACCATCCCTGGTGGTGTTAAAAAGACTGGAGAAGTAGTGCTGAGGGGCATGGTTTGGTGGTGGCTTTGGCAGTATTAGGTTGATTGTTGGTCTTGATGATCTGAAAGGTCCCTTCCAACCTAAATGATTCTATGGATCTAAATGTCCTGCAAGCCTCCTTTCTCAGCCAGTGGAGACCTNAGAGGAAAAGGCCTCAAGTTGTGCCAAGGGGAAGTTTAGGATTGCTAGGAGGAAAAATTTCTATCCCCAAAGAGTTATAAAGAATTGGAATGGGCTGGCCAGGGAAGTGGTGGAATCACCATCCCTGGTGGTGTTAAAAAGACTGGAGAAGTGGTGCTGAGGGGCATGGTTTGGTGGTGGCTTTGGCAGTATTAGGTTGATGGTTGGTCTTGATGATCTGAAAGGTCCTTTCCAACCTAAATGATTCTATGGATCTAAATGTCCTGCAAGCCTCCTTTCTCAGCCAGTGGAGACCTGGATTGGTCTCTTCTCCCACGTCACAGGCAACAGGACAAGAGGAAGCGGCCTCAAGTTGCACCAGGAGAGGTTCAGATTGGATATTGGGAAACATTTTTGCACTGAAAGGGTTATGAAGCCTTGGAATGGGCTGCCCAGAGAAGTGGTTGAGGCACCATCCCTGGAGGGATTCAAAAGACAGGTTGACACAGTGCTTAGAGACATGGTTTAGAGGGTTTAGTGATGGGTTGTTGTTTTTATCAGTTAGGCTGATGATTGGACTAGGTGATCCCAAAAGTCCCTTCCAACCTGGACAATCTTATGATTCTATGATTATTTTTCGTATCTCTGGAATCACACCCGCAACACAGACTCAAGTGCCGGGTCCTGGTTTGTGTTCATGTCTCTCGTGGCGCACTCTGTGTTGTACCTGCTGCACAGTGATTGTTCTCCAGCCACTTGGAGCAGAAATGACTCCAGTGCACGTTGACCTGAACAATAGGTCTCCTTAGGCAGTGAAAATGTGAGAGCAGAAACACCACCTTTTAGCTTGACGCAGCCGTGGTTCCCAGCAGCTCAGGCTGGGCTTGCATCTGGAAGGGATCCCGCCATGAGGACGCAGCTGAACATCGTCCAGTTGCCCAAGGTACTGAAGAGAAAAATCCAGCCAAGATACTCAGTAAAACTCTTCAGGTTTTGTTGTCGCAGGTGTTCTTCATTACCACAGCTGATCGGGTGCTGACGTTTTTTTCCTCACCGTCACCAGGAGCATGGGTGCTCCTTGCCAGAGCAGGGACAATTGCTCAGAAGGAGAGAGTCACCTATAGAATCTATAGCAGTGCCGGTGGCCTCACCTGCACACCCTGGTGCAGAGACTGCCCACATACCTGACCGCTCAGATCCCTTTTATAACCCGCTGGGGTCTATTCTGCTAACGCCGTACAAACACATGGTGAAGAAAAGTATGTCTTAGATGTCTCACTGGGAAATATATTTTTTGTGAGAGGATAGCTGCTTGGATTCCTCCCGGGTTTAAAATTGCACATACGTTGGTTAGTTGTGATTAATGCAGATGATGGGTCATCGCTCCCAGGCTGGGTAAAGCCAAGTTATTATACCCAAGAGAACTGGAAGAAGTAGGCTGTCTTCCCCAGAGGGATCCAGGAAAATTTGGTTAATAACGCAAAAAGTGTTGGCTGGAGCAAAGCTTCAAATAAATTTTTGTGGGTTTTTTTTTTCTTCTTCTTTTTTTTTTTTTTTTATTTCACAGAATGTAATTGTGTGTAGGTACATGGCTCTTGTTGGAGGAACTCTGGATAAACCCCTGTCTGCATCGTTTGTGTTGGAGGAGTCTGGCAGGACGCTTCGTGAAACCTCCTCTTGCTTCTCATGTAACATTTTTCATGTGAATATTAGCGCATGAAACTAAACCGTGCTTTTAATGAGCAGTTGAGTGAACAGGAAAATAAACCCAATAGAAGCATGAGCACAATCAGAATAAATTTGTAACTCAGGGAAAAGGAAGGGGAAGAGGGGGAGTTACTAATATTTTCAGTTCTTGCCACGTTTGTCAGATGTTCGTTTCGATGACGTATGTGAAATGCAGTGACAACCTGCATCTAAAGACATCAAAGTTAGTGGGAGAGCCATGACTGAGTGCCAGGTGCCCCTCGGCTGCAGGAACGCCAGTCTGCCCATCTGCCTGGCAGCAGGCTGTGGGGACGGAGGGGGCAAAGCTGCCAGCTCAGCAGATTTGGGGGTGGCTTTGCTTTCCCAGGCTAGGCTGTACCCTGGCCATTGTCATGGCAGCACTGCATTTTTCGTCTAATAATCCACCTGCAAACATCTGTGGTGGCACATGGCGATGGTTTGCTTGACTCTGAGCAAGCTGGTGTTTTTATGAGTGTCATCTGTTCTCAGCAGCAGTTTTTAACATACCTTTTTAATCTGCTATATGCGTTTCATCACCGCTTCTGCCTCCAGGAGACTGAAACCCCTGGACAGAGCATCCCTGCAGTTCCTGGAGTTTGATATTATTCTATAGCGTAGTCTCGACGCTGTTCACACCAAGTGGATCGTAATGATGAAGGTGTTGAGACACTGTCCCTGCCTTTCTGGAGGCAGGTCACACTGACTCTGCAGCCAGTTCATGGTTCAGATGGTTACAAACTGGGATCTCTTCTGCCAAACTCCCATACCCCTCTTAGCACTCTTCCTCCACTTCACTCTTATCCTGAAAACTGTAACTATTACTATTTGTATTCATAGCAGAACTTCCCACCCAATCAAAATGACGACTCCCTTCTTCTGGTCACTGTAAACATCTGGTGCAGAGACGAGGGAAACTAGAGGGAATGTGGTTGGTCTCTTCTCCCAAGTTACAGGCAATGGGACCAGAGGAAATGGCCTCAAGTTATGCCAGGGGAGGTTTAGATTGGATATTAGGAACAATTTCTACACTGAAACGGTTATTAAGCATTGGAAAAGGCTTCCCAAGGAAGTGGTGGAGTCCCCATCCCTGGAGGTATTTCAAAGCCGGGCAGATGTGATGCTGATGGACAAGGGTTTGTGGTGTCTTTTGTCAATGTTGGATTGGTGGTTGGACTCAATGATCTGAAAGTTCCCCTCTAACCTAGATGATTCTATCATTCTGTGGCCTCTGGTGGGTTTGTTGTGTTGGGCCAGTGTTCCCACAGCCACCACTGACTCTTCAGGAGGTTACAGGTGTAAAGAGTCTACAAAGTTACGTCCAAAACACATCGAAACTTATGTTTACTCTGGCCTGTCATTCCTGTTTAGGGATTTTTCTCAAATTAAATTTCCCCTTACCGTGATAGGCACAAACATGGAAAAAGATGGTATTCTCTTGTCTTGAAAAACTTGTGACTTGTGTGTTCGTGGAAGAAAGTCAAGTCAGCCTAGAAAGCATGCTTGCTATTTGCCTACATCAAAAATATTCCTGGAGTCATCACTGCTTCCCAGGGAGCTTGTGTTGAAAGAGGAGGCATTCCTCTTGGCAGCAAAAAGGAACCGCAAGGTTTGCTTGGGATGTTGCATCTTTAGTGTGGGTGAATGCCTTCCTTTTCCACCTCGTAACTGGGTTGTAGGTGACATGTATTCATGATGCTGTAGGTCTGATAAGTCAGGGGTTTTTTTGTTTGGTTTTGGGTTTTTTTGAGAATTGGAGAGGAACTGGCAAGGGCAAGGATGAAGGAGATGGGAAACCATTTTGCCTTTCTCGTAGAATTGGCAGGGAACGGGTATATTACCTGGGGGCTGGAGATGTAAATTGTTAGTACTTTCCTGGAAGTTCATGATATCTCGAAGGTAGGGTAGATAATGCCCAGCAGCACAAGTTGAAAGGATCAAGAAGAACTTGATTTAACAGGATCTGCTATCACCTGTGGCCAAGAGGAAACCTCAGAGCTTTCAACAACTCTTTCTGTTTGGTATTTTCTGTCTTCCTCGGTAGGAAACAAGCAGAGACTTTAAAAGCAAGTCGAATCCTGTGGTAATTTAAATAAGACCGTGCTCTGTGTATTCTGTGGCAGGAGCATTAAAACCCTTCCAAATGACCTGCTATTAAATACGTAGGAAATTGGGAGCCTGTTGCTTTGTACCCACCACTTATCTGCCTTTAGTCATCCGTGTCTACATCAGTGCCAAAAGGCAAATAGCATGAAAACAGAACTACACTTCTATTAATGCAAGTGCTCCCTGAATCTCATGGAAGGGACACATTGATTCGTAGCAAACTTAAGAACCCCGAAGCTTAGAATCCCATCCTGGATCAATCCCAGGGTCTACCTAGTCCTCATCTCTACCAGAGAGGGAATCTTTGATGAGGAAGAATATTTGAAGCTTCATTTCTTTTCACAAATAGGACAACTTAAAAAATTACAAAATCTCAAAAGATACTTTTAAGCTACTGCCTGATGCTAAAGAAAGCAGAGTGGTGTTTTCCATCAATCTGCAAGATTTCTAATTGAATTCAGTAGTACTATCTACCTGTCCAAATTAACAGGCTTAACAGTTTCCAGTTGCTCCAGAACTACGGAGATCATATGATGGCTGGAAAGGAATTTTGACTTCTTTACTTGTTACTATTTTGGAAGAACCTGGAGAATAGATTTAATAAATGTGAAATGTCCTAAAACTTGCCTCTTCCCCCAGACAAAGGGAACTTGAATGCCCAAGTTTGAAGCCCTGTTACAATTTTACAAACTCTGTGATGAAGTGAAGTTGCTGCTAATAGGGATATATCCTCTTCTGGATGTGGGGTCTCAGCAAGGCAGTGATGGGCACATCAAATAATTTATTCATAAGATATTGTCTTCTGCTGCCAGATTCTTATGCCTCAGGCATAAAAATCTACTTTCCCTCATTAGCATAGGGGGGTGGAGGGTTGAATGTGCCTGTCCTGGGAGACACAGGGGCACCAGAAGATGAAAATCCAAGAAATTCAGCGAGGGCTCCAGGCTGGACAGTGAAGGAATCTGGATCACTGTAGTGATTGCTATTTCGGCTTATGTTTCTCTGGAGTATGTGTTTAATAACTTCATGGGCTTACTCAAGGCTTACACTCATGGGACCAAGAACCAAACTACTTTCTAAGTCACATGCCCTGATCCTCCCATCTCCTGCAAGTTATCTTTAAATTGTACACCTTTGGGCATCCTGAAATAGCGTTAGGCATATCCAGAGAGCCTTTTGCCCCCTCAGGCCTCCTAGACATCTCGATGAGGGACAGCAGAGGTTATACTTTGTGGAGGGGTGACTCATGTGCTTGCCATGGGCAGGGAATCAACTATTCTGAGGACTAAGCTCCCCTGCAAGCTGGCCAAGCAAAAAAATTGGCTGTAACTATAAAGGTAGCTGGTAGCCTGCCCTTCACTTGGAGGTAGAAGGAGTTGGAGAGCTGCCACTGTGGGAGTGTACTTCAAAAATAGGGACAGAAATGAGGAAAATGTTAAAATGGAGAGAAAATGCCAGTTAAAGAGCCTGTTATAAACACCTCTGAAGGCTCACCAATGTTAGGCTCGAGTGCTAATACCGAGCAGCAGATCCCATGGCTAAGTAACAAAAGGAGGGAGGATTGGCAGCTGGGTGTGGATAAGAGTTTATTAAGAAACATACTTTTAAACATTCAGTTACATCATATTATTTCCAAAACAGAGGAATTTATCTCTAGGTTTAACAAACGATTGGGTGACACAGTCCTATCTGCAGTTTTCCTTCAGAGGCAATTGGGAATTGTTTCATCAGTCTAATATCAGGGTTTGCTTCTTTGGATGCAGCTTCCTGAAATGCTGTGATCCTCCCATCACTCTGCAATTAGATCTGCTTCCTACAGAAAACTTTAATCGGTAAATCTCGCAGCGTCAACACGTGGTCAGTGTCTTCTGCTGAGCTGTTCGAGTGGAAGAGCTGAGGCATGGAGCAGGAGGATGGAAGAACGGGTGAAATGGTCTTTGGCATCAGCTTCTTAGAAAAAGGAGTGGGGCAAAGCTTTGTCACTTCCATTCCTGAGGCTGTACCTCTCCTGCCTGCTTACCCTGGAGCGCAGAGTCACAGGTCAGTTGTTTCGGTCATTCATGTTGCCTGTGTGTTGACTCACCCTTAGCTTCCCAGCTTCCAGGTTTGGCGACAGACGGGTGACGTGCTGTGGATGGTACTTAGGGACAACGTGGCAGGATACAGGCACGGCTTTGACCGCTGGGCCTGGGACTGTGTCGTCAGGGTCCCAGGGAAACTGGGATACGGAGAGGGTCTTGCTCTGACCTCACAAGCGCCAGAAATGGATGAAGTTGGGTCATTCCTTCAAACACTGCCTTTGGAAAAAGCACGCGGCCTCTCCTTTTGCATCATAAATACCCTTTGGGGGGGTTGTTTCCATCACGGTTGGCTTCTAGATCCAATTATCTTATAAATCCTTTTTTTAAAGGTCATCATAATTTTTCTGCCTTTTCTTTATCTGCAGTTGGTGTGTAGGCCTTGGGTTTTTTCTCAGCTTTTAGTCATTTTTGTAACTTTAATGTTCCACCTCCCTGGTTTACTTCAAGGCATGCTTCAAATGTCCCAGACATAATGACTTTAACAGTATGTCCCTCCTGGAAGTAGCAGTTAGCAGCGGTAAGACACCCAGAGACCAGGTTTTAATCAGCCTTGACTGAAGACTAAAAATGATTCACTCCTGTCAGCACTGGGCAACACAACAAACAGCTCTCCAGCAAATCACTTAAGCAGAAATATGTTGGCATGTTTCTATAGCAACTAAGGAAAAATATTTCACACAAAAGTCCATCTGCTGCAACATAGAGGGAGATCTGGCCAAGGATCCCGTTAGAAATTAATCTTAATTTGCAAATTTTATTTTTGCAAACCTTGCACAGCCACTTTCACAAAAAGGCAGAACATGAGCGAGAGGGAAGGCAATTGATTTTTAGACAGAGGCTGTCAATTAATCAACAAACCGGTCATTAATTTGGGGAGCGGTGATTGTCTGAGGATGAAAAATTGCAGTGCATTTGAGAGGTATTCATCTTCATTGCTGTTTACCAGTCAGGCTGCATCACACCATCTTGTACGCAGCGTATTTGGAAACACACTCTATTTTTTCAAAGGAAGCTAGTAGCAAGCATCCAATATTTATTTTTTTTTTAAACCATTTTGGTTTGATTTACTTGTAAAGAGTTACTCAAATTTATTCAAGCGTATAAAATGCTTTGTAGAGGCCATCAAAGTGAGGAGAATGGGGGAAAAAGCAGTGTGATAATTTGGACTGCGATGCATTTTGTTTTATGTGATGTCAACACTTCAAAGCCGATTGGAGCCGCGCTCGGGAGATCTGAAACATTTTACGGGGCTCTTGGTGTCTGTGCTACAAACCATCTCCAACTATAGATTCTCTTGCACAATGTTCACAGGCTGCTGCCAGCGTTTCTTTCTTCCTCACCAGCAGCTTTCTCTGTCCCCTTTGGCAGTACTACAGAGCCCCTCAAAATAAATTAATTAAAAAAAACCCCAGAACATAATAAAAATCCAACCCAACAAGAACTTTCTTCCAGCTAGGGAGCATGTAGACCAGTGTCCTAGAAGGTGTTCCAGGTGTCCAGGGGTTGTGTCCAGGGGAAGAGAAGTCCAACCTGAGTAGGCTCTGTCACCTGGAGCTTTTTATGAAGCTCTAGACCTTAAGATGCTTCAGGGAGAGGTGAGATTTTTTCTGTCTTGTGTGAGAGATCCTTAGTGAGATGTGACGATATTTAAACATTTACTGATAGAGCTGGCAACTATTGTGATGGTGGAAAATCAGAGTTTTCCAGCACAACAGCTGTATCACTTGCTCCTTATCACCATTTCTCCTGCCTGGGAGCATCCTTGAGGAGAAGGAATGACAGCCTGTTTCATTTTGGGTGAACAAATGCCCAGTCTGAACGGTGGCACATTAAGTAAAGCAGCGAACATGGGAATAGAGCTGCATATGAAGAGGAGAGGGAATGTGAGAGAATGAAATGTGAGAATTGGAGAACTTTGGATGTCTTGGAAGGATTGCTTCTCCCCATTCCATTTCTTCTATGCCTTCAGCCCCCCTCTCCCTTCAGCTGTAACTCTTCTGACTTAATCTCATCTTCTCCATGGGGTGGGATTGGAGGAGGGAAAAACTTCTCCAAATAAGTTTAGAATACATTTTTATGTTAAGCAGTAAACAAGCCCTTATTTTTAAACAAACAACAAACCCCCAAGATTATTCCTTTCTAGGCAGAAAACAAGTGTTACATCTCATCCTCAATCTGTTTTGAGATACGTTGCACTGAGCAGTTGGAAAACCACAAAAAGCTTCCTTAGCAGCAAGTAATGTCCAACCCAAAACGGAAAAACAATGGAATTACTAACATTCTTTATAATCTGTTAAACCAAGTTGTTTTCTCTGAGATATTTTTGATGTACAATGGTTACTATTATGTACTGAGATGTTGGAGAAGAAGAAATTTGGGCCTTTTTAGCCAAGAATATTGCATCGTTGTCACCACCATGGTTGCTATCTGCTCTTCTGCTCTCAGAAACTGGTAAAATTCTTGACCTCTCCCCAGTGCATTGACTTTATGTAAAATTTTGATCCAAGACTGTCAGACCTACTAAGTTTTAACACTGAACTAAAAAGTGTATGGAGTTGTGTGCTAAGCACATTTGCTGCAGCCTATGGTACTGTGGGGCCATCAGAATAATCAGGGGTTAAGACATCAGGACATTTGATTCAACTGGTCCATTTTGAGCGCTAGAAGAAAGAAAATGTCTTTCAAGCGTAGACACATTACAGCATTGCATATGGAAGAAGTTCCAGAGTTTCAGGCATTATTTTCGAGCCTCAGGACGTTGGTCTGTGGGCAATGAATGGAAGGACCCTGGTGAGGCCCCATCTGGAGCACTGGGACCAGTTCTGGGCTCCCCAGTTCCAGAAGGACAGGGAAATACTGGAGAGGGGACAGCAGAGGACCACAAAGATGATGAGGGCCTGGAGCATCTCTCTGATAAGGAAAGGCTGAGGGACTTGGGTCTTTTTAGTCTGGAGAAGAGAAGGCTGAGGGGGGATCTGATCCACAACTCTAAATACTTAAAGGTTGGGTGCCAGGAGGAAGAGGACAGGCTTTTTTCAGTGGTGCCGTGACAGGACAAGGGGGAACAGGCACAAACTTGACCATGGGGAGTTCCACCTAAACATGAGGAGGAACTTCTTCACTTGGAGGGTGGCAGTGCCCTGGCAGAGGCTGCCCAGAGGGGTGGTGGAATCTCCATCTCTGGAGTCATTCCGAACCCACCTGGACACGTTCCTGTGGGACCTGCTCTGGGTGGACCTGCTTTGGCAGGGGCTTGGACTAGATGGTCTCCAGAGGTCCCTTCCAACCCCATAGCATTCTGTGATTCTGTGATTTGAATTTGGTTTGACACTGTACTAGGTAGCATGAAATTCAAGTATATCCTTAGCGATGCCCAGCCTCTTACAGGAGTTTAAATGCTGTGAATTACTTGGTGCATCCAGGGTAGCATTCCCAAGTGAAGTACCACTTTGCAAAATTCATACTGGGAAGGAAATTAAGAAACTGGTTTAGGTTTAAAATGATCTCCCATCCCCCTTAATTCAAGTTAAGCCTGAAAGATCTGAACTGATGTTACAGTCAGGTTTGGAAAAGTCTTACTAAATTCCTTCATCCTGTAAGCTTTCTTCGATAGTTAGTACAGTGCTCTGATTCTAAATACTTTCTACATCATTCTTACTATCATTGTTCTGTATCATTATTATTATTACTACTAGTAGTATTCTATTAGTGAAATATATTGGGGTTTATTATTACTGGATGTGATAATCACACTGTAAACCCTAAATACAGATTCCCCTTGGCTGAAAAGTATTGACCCAGGGTTCACAGGGTGAGGTGTGAACACACATAAATGGGTGTATTTTAGTGTCCCTCTGCTGGGACCAATATGCAGTACTCTTAATTGAATGAGAAAATGCAGCTAATTGAAGTAGTACTGATGCATTGAAAGTTTAAGACAGATTTTCTTCCAGCATAAAATAATATTACAAGATTGGTTTAGGTGAAGAGGACATTTTACAGCACGGTATTATGTGAGTTCAGTAAACTTTAAAAAAAAAATTTTTTTTCAAAAAAATAGGAGCAGTTTTAAAAAGAAAATAGGAGTCCTGGAGTAGAGGCACTATAATCTGACACGCTTTATTACAGCAGCTGCTTCCTTTGTTTGTAGCTGTATTTGACAATTTCTTTTTCTATTTTGCTTTGCCATTCTATTTCTCCCTCATCACGACTTTGCAGCGGTTGGCTGGATCTGCCAGCTAAAGCTCTGCAGATGGCCTGGCCGTGGCCCAGTAGGAGAAGTGGGCTCAGGTACCAGCACTCAGCTGGTTTGCACCCAGGGACTGGTGTAGCTCCAGGCTCTCCAGTGCTCTTGTCTTCCAACAGCTCCCCATTCTCTCCTCAGGGAAGCCTCTAGGTAGCATTTATTGATGACTTGGTGGCTCCTGTACCTCATCATTCAAGTAGGATGGCTGGCAGGTTAATAACTGCTGCCTCTACATAACCAAGCCCTCTTAAGCAGCGTAGGAAAAAGCCTACCTACATAAGAACATCTTCTTTCTGCCCATCCTGCCTCAGAGCAAAGGTTCTTTCTCCAAAGCTGGCCATTAGGAAGGCCTGAAGGGGAGTGTGGAGACAGGGTGAGTGTACACACAGCTTCCTCCTGTGCTCTACCAGCCTCCTGCTGCTGTCTCTCCCAGGACTGCGCATGGTTTCTGTGTATGCACTAGCCCTCTTCCATAAATATGTCCAGTGTCTTCTTGAAATAGAAACTTTTAATGCAATTTGCTTCTGAAGGGCTCGGAGATAGAGGAGGGGCACTCAGCTACCCACAACTTTCTATCATCTCACAGGACACATGTTCAGATTTGGGAAAGCGAGGACACTGATGGTGTAGGACATGCTATAGAGATCTCAGGACGGATGAATGAATAATGAGCATGAAGCAGTTGGCATGAAAAAATGCTTAATAAAAATTTTTTTTTGGTGGGATCTGTCTAGGAAATAGCTAAACTTTCATAAACTTTCAAAGAAAATAGAAAGCTGCATAAACAAAATGATTCTTGGTTAGTGTCAGCTCCTGAAACCAAGTTCTGCAAGGTTCAGTGACTCCCGTCAGGAGCCCAGTGCATTTAACCAACTGATTAGGAGAGGAGTTAGCACCAACCCAGAACTGGAATCACCAGGATGGCAAATTGTCCATGTTTTGGTGCTTGCCTGCCTCAGAGATCTTGTGAGAGATCTGTTCTAGTCTCTAGTGTGACTCTTGAAGACCAAGGTGTTGAGTTGATGGTTTCATGTTCAGGCTCAGAGACACTCGGTGCCATCAGGGCACAGAGTTCATTCAGCATTTCTGACTTCAGCTTTCCTGTCTGTCTTCTAAGGACATGCTCAGGTTTGGTGCCAATAATTCAAGCAACGCTCTTCGATTACAGCTCTGATTCCTTTGCCCTTACTGGGCCCCTCATGACAGAAGGGACATTGAGGATCTGGAGCATGTCCAGAGAAGGGCAATGGAGGTGGTGAGGGGTCTGGAGAGGACATCTTGTGAGGAGAGGCTGAGGGAGCTGGGGGTGTTCAGCTGAGGGGAGACCTTCTCGCTCTCTACAACTCCCTGAAAGGAGGGTGTAGCCAGGGGGGGTCGGTCTCTTCTCCCAAGGAACAGGTGATGGGACAAGGGGAAATGGCCTCAAGTTGTACCAGGATGGGTATTTGGAAAAATTTCTAGACTGAGAGTTATCAAGAATTGGAGCAGGCTGCCCGGGGCAGTGGTGGAGTCGCCATCCCTGGAGGTATTTAAAAGCCAGGCAGACTTGATGCTGAGGGATGTGGGTTAGTGGTGGGCTTGGCAGCGTTGGGCTGATGGTTGGACTCAGTGATCTTAAAGGTCTCTTCCAACCAACATGATTATATGATTCTATTCTATGATTCTCTTGGCTAATGTATTGTTGTTATTCTTAGCTCATCTTACTTTACTGAGAGGGTGGTCAGGCACTGGAACAGCCTGCCCAGGGAAGTTGTGGAGTCACCATCCCTGGAGGGATTTAAGTGTCGATGTGGCACTTCAGGGCATGCTCTAGTGCCTGAGATTGTTGGCTGTGGTGGTTGTTGTTATGGTGGGAATTTTGGGGTGTGGTGTTGTCGGTGCATGGTGGTGGGTTGGTTTTTTTTTTATGGTTGGACTCGATGATCTGAAAGGTCCCTTCCAACCACGAAGATTCTGTGATTCCTTTGCAGAGATTTCTACAATTGTGGGTTGTGATCGTTGTACTTCACATTTCCCATTACCACTTTCCCCATCCACAGTCACAGCATTGTCTTTGCAGTGGTCAAAGTGCTGGTAGGAAGTGTGAGCAGTTGCCTGCTCACAAGCCTTTCCTGCCCCAAGGTGCTTTGTCAGAGCACATCTTTGGAAGTCGGATCGTGCTGCAGGATTAATATTTATGGGTATGACATATTTGTGAATTCAGCTTTTTAGTAGTCATGATTTCAGCTTGGCTGTAGTAAAATTGTCTTTGTTCCTTTTAGGTGCAAAACTGGCCAGAACAGGGGTACCTAAGAAACAGAAAGCTCCAATAACCCGTTCGATCAGTTCCCAGTGGAAGGGCAGCGTTTGACCGGCTCAGGAGTTGCACAGTTGACTTTGTTCAAACCTGTTGGGTGTTGCACCTCTTGGTTGAAACCAGAGAGCAAGGCTGAAAGAAGAATTTTTTCACTAGATCTGAACTATGTGCCCTCAAAAATTTTTCTGGCATGTTTATCAGTTTATTTCCTTTTAGTGCCTTTGCTTCATCAGCGTCTGAGAATGCTGGAGATGGAGAGACAGAGTGGATTTGGTAGCTGGTTTATCACGTCGTTGTAAATTGGCTTTGAGCACTGTGAGGCACTCGCCTATAATCCTCACACGGAGGATTGGACTGGAAAGACTGGAAAAATTTCCAAATATTTTTATACATTTAAAGCATCTTTGCCAAGCTGTGTGCCCCGAGCATGTCATGGCATCGAAGCACTCCAGCTCTTTCTGTCTGCCCTTAATATTTTGTGCTTTGTGAACCCGTATTAATTAGGATATTAATTTCCATATGTAGTTTTGGAACAATGCCATGCTGCCAAGGAGCTTTTTCTCACGTGCCTTTATTCTGGTTTTGTGCATTTAACCCACACTCGGATGCTGTTTATTACAGTAAGCGTCAGGTAGGGCTCGGGAAAGGAATATTCTGGTGGAAAGAGAACAGAGACTTTGGGAGATTTTGCATAGTGTCTGCTTATTTCTTAACGTTCTATGGATGTGAATTTATCTTTCCTGATTTCTGTGTAGCAAATCATTTGTGAACAGGTTTTTATTTGTACTGCTGCAGTGACATGCATCGAGTGAGTCTGTGCAAATGCACTTGATGCTAGTCGTTGTTCATTGAGGGTTCCCCCCTGGCATTTGGCATTTGTTATTCCTTAAACAATACAGCATTTGTTTCTTTCGCCTGACTAGAGAAATGAGCTCCTTCCATACGAGAATAACAGAAAGGGTTCAAAACATAACCACCTTGTTTATACAGAGAAAATAAGCAAATTCTTAAAGAAATGCCCCTAGATGGCTGCACTCAGCAGTACCCGCAACCTTTCCCCAAAAATGCCTAGAAACAGTGCCTCATTTTTCTTCAGGACACAGATCACGGTGTGAAAATCACAGCTTATTGCTTGTCTGCACACTGCTGGCTGCTGATTAAAGGCACCAATTAAAAGCAAAACGCGGCTCTCTAAGTCAGCTTTACATTCAGCAGTGAATTGCCATCCAAAGTCCAGGAATGCTGTAGGATTTTATACCCAATTTCAGGATATAAAGCTGTCCCATGGCTGTTACCTTGACAAAGAGACCACTTTGAGTAAATAAGGGTGTCATCATTTGCAGCTGGTAGGATCTCAGACCACATACATCAAGGTGGAGTGTAGTCATTACTGAGCAGCTACAACCGTGCTTTTGGAGAATATAAAACTTGTTGAATTTTAATCTCATTTTGGCATGTTGGCAAGGGAATTAGGTGCCTCCTTGACTTTTAAATGATCTGAAGAGGAATGTACTTGATACAGGTGGTAGGAATTATTCTTGGAGTCCTCAGATATTCCAGACGCACATCTATTTTCATTCCTCGTAAACGTATCCCTGGTGAGAGGGGTGGGGACATCAATTAAGGGGAAAGCCATTTTCCACAGTAGCGAAGGATCTGAAATGAGTGTTCTGCAGATTAAGCAGAACAATCTCCAGAGGTTTTGCCAAACAAATTTTTCAGATTTCTTCAGGATTCTAGTCATGGCCTGTGATCCGAAACGTTTGCCAAGAATTCAGCAGAAAGAGGAAAAACACCCCAACTCTGAAGTTCTGAAGAGGGAGGTGGTTTGTGGGTTTCATGGGATTGCATCAGAAGTCTGATCTTCCCGGCAAAAGATATTCTCTTTGCAAACAATGAATCCCCTAAAACCACAAGTGCCATGAAGTCAAGCAGCATGTGGTTTGGATACGAGTAGGCCAATTTGTCAACTCGCTTTCATTCAAAGAGAAGGAAATAATGAGNCAAAAAACCACCTCAGGATACTTGCTACAGATGGATCCTCCCAAAGCAGAGTAGAACCTTGGTTTTACTTAATGGAACTCCTCTGTATTTGTGCTTAAGCGGTGCTGCTAGGTGATCTGAATAATACATATTTATAATGTTTGGGTATTTTTTGACTGGCACAGGGAGTGTTATTCTAGGTAATACAGTATTTTGTGGGAATTTCAATTGTGTTTTAGGATCCAGTCTAAATACTGTGATGAATTTCAGGCAGATAATCTCAATAGACAAAGACTGTCTATGTTGTGGAGCTGCTGTTGTGCATCCAGGAGTGACTGTGCTTGGCTGCTGATGCTTAGATCGCGTAGACAGGGCTGAGGATTTTGAGGCATATGTTCCAATATTATGATGTGATTTTAATTGGTCTCAATATATAAGATTATTCCTTGAGGCAAAGGTTTGTTTCTTCTCTTACTGTTGCTAAACAAGCGTAACACCCTCCCTTTCTCAAAAGTGGTATTTAAAAACATTTGGAAAAGTGTTTACCAATTTTATTGATTTAATTTTTAGCTTCTTTGTCCTTCAGGAGATAAAAGATGGGACCATTTAAATATTCTAATCTACAAAGAAAAGCATTGCCCCACTTACATGGTACTTTCTTTAGAACCAATGGGTGAAATCTTGCCTTTGTGTATTTATGGAGACAAGAATTTTTAGGTATACCATCAGGATTCTGTGAAAGGTAGAATTTCTCAGTGGCTTTATTAAGACTGAACAAGGAAAATAGCTTTTTTTATTATTATTATTATGGTTTCATTTAAATTCTAAAAATAAACTGCAGCACAAATGCCATCATTCTGCATGTGCAACCGCGATGATTTCAGTTGGGAAGTTAATTTTGCTGTCTCTGAAACTCAAATCTTGAATGTCCTACTTGCTGACAAGTCAAACATTTTGTAATTAAGTAAAGGCCTTGCAAAGGTGAGCATCACACTGCGGTTCCGACTTGCAGTTGCTTTAACTCAGGGAATTCCTCTTTCTTGTGTTGTGATCTTTGTGAGTGGTTGCCAATTTGATTTCAAAATGTTTTAGTCTTGGTATAAGCAGCAGAGAATCACAGCCCACATCATTATTATCTCTAAGAAATTCCACAAAACTTGTAAAATCATAGAATCGTTCAGGTTGGAAGAGACCCTTGGGATCATCGAGTA
Source organism: Nycticryphes semicollaris (assembly GCA_013400055.1). Classification (NCBI taxonomy): domain Eukaryota; kingdom Metazoa; phylum Chordata; class Aves; order Charadriiformes; family Rostratulidae; genus Nycticryphes; species Nycticryphes semicollaris. The sequence goes on along the minus strand of VXBJ01005765.1, from coordinate 67,583 downwards.
CAACCATCAGCCCCACTCTGCAACGTTCTCCCCTGCACCACATACCCCAACACCACATCTCAATCACTCTGAAACACACTCAGGGATGGGGACTCCACCACCTCCCTGGGCAGCCCATTCCAGGGTCTGACCACTCTTGCTGGGAAAAAGTCTTTCTTCATGTTTAGCCTAAACTTACCCTGGTGCTTCGTGAAGCCATTCCCTCTCCTTCTATCGCTAATCACCTGTGAGAAGAGACCAGCACCAACCTCTCTCCAATGTCCTTTCGAGTAGTTGTAGAGAGTGATGAGGTTTCCCATCAGCCTCCTCTTCTTCCAACTAAACAGTCCCAGCTCCTTCCATTGCTTTTCACAAGATTTATTCTCCAAGCTCTTCACTAGCTCCATTGCCCTCCTCTGCGCTCGCTCCAGCCCCTCCAGATCTCTCTTGTGTTGAGGTGCCCAGAACTGGACACAATACTCAAGGTGTTGTAGCAAGAGCTTTCAAAATCTGCAGAGAGCTTAATTAGCACCAGAGGAGAAATTTTAAATAGATTTTAAGCTTTTTTGTTAAGATTTTGCTCACACTGAGTCTCTTCTTGGTGCACACTGGCTCTGCTTGACTGATACTGCTTTGTGGTCCAGGGCTCCGGCCAAGCACGTGTCCAGCACTGCCAGTTCACCAGTAGAAATGTCCTCTTTTACAGACAGAGCCTTTGTTAAAGCCACTAATTTCAGCTCCGGGTTTGTTAGAGACAAATATAAATAGAAACCCCATCCCTAACATTGGATTTAATTTTCCCTGGAAAGAATCAAAGTAGGATATGAGCTTATGAGCGAAGATAATTCTACACACCATTCTCCTTCACTATTTTAAAATAGTGACAGCATGGAAAAAGGGGTTGATGACAAGAGAATAGCGAGTATCACTGACTAACACAAAATTGCGCCCAATATTCCTCCTTAATAAAATAACTAAAGAAAACAAATACGTAACCATTAAGTATCAGGCTAGATGATGATTTTCATGCCAGCATTGGCTTGTTCCCACCGGGTTACTGCAAACGTCTGAGGCTCCCACATTTTGAATTCGGTGCAAACTCCCACGCAGATTGGCTTTTTGACCGTCTTGGTGAAAAGCAGGTCGGGAAAGTCAGAGCTGAAATGTTCAGTTCTCCAGCCATGGGCTGTGATAAACCTTTGTGGTCTACACATCTGACATGGAGGGAGGACATGTAACCATTGGGCCTTGTGTCTTGGAAACCCAGGATGATTAAATTTTGCTGGCAATTAAAATTAACTGTTGAGCTCCTGTGAAAATCCAGTTAAGGATCTGAAATGGATGTAGCCCAATTTCTCTATACATAATGGTTGTGTTATTTAGTTCCAACTTAAACAATATCCCACCCAGTTTCTGAGGAGACAGAGGACGTGGTGATGACTCAGTGGAGGGTAACCAGAGGTCATCAGACGTCAGTTCAGTAGCAGTGGGGAGATGAAGACAAGCAAAATGTGGAGAGTTCAGAGCTTTATAGAACAATGTGGATGCAGGCCAAAGGTAGAGGAGAAAAGTGGCAAGTTGTGCGTTATCTTTGGGTTGCCACACTAAATGTTTGCTTGAAGTCTGGTTACAGTTGGCAGAATGATAACGGAGAACAGCAGTTTCCTTAACATGTGTTGTGTTTCTGTGTAGTGCTTTTCACAGAATCACAGAATGATATGGGGTTGGAAGAGACCTGTGGGGGTCATCCTGACCAAGCCCCTGCCAGAGCAGGTCCACCCAGAGCAGGTCCCACAGGAACGTGTCCAGGTGGGTTCAGAATGTCTCCAGAGATGGAGACTCCACCACCTCTCTGGGCAGCCTCTGCCAGGGCTCTGCCACCCTCACAGGGAAGAAGTTCCTCCTCATGTTCAGATGGAACTGCTTATGGTCAAGTTTGTGCCCATTTCCTCTTGTCCTGTCCCTGGGCACCACTGAAAAAAAGACTGGCCCCTTCCTTCTGACACCTACCTTTTAAGTACTTATAGGTGCTGATCAGATCCCCCCTCAGCCTTCTCCTCTCCAGACTAAAAAGACCCAAGTCCCTCAGCCTTTCCTTATCAGAGAGATGCTCCAGGCCCCTCATCATCTTTGTGGTCCTCTGCTGTCCCCTCTCCAACATTTCGCTGTCCTTCTTGAACTGGGGAGCCCAGAACTGGTCCCAGTACTTCAAATGGGGACTCCCTAGGGCAAAGCAGAGGGGGAGGATGATCTCCCTCAACCTGCTCGTCACATTCTTTGATGCCCCCCAGGATGGCCACAAGGGCACATTGCTGGCTCATGGCCATCCTGTTGTCCACCAGGACTCTCAGGTCTTTTTCCTCAGAGCTGCTCTCCAGCAGGTCACCCCCAGCCTGTCCTGGTACAGGGGGTTATTCCTCCCCATGTGCAGGACCCTACACTTGCCCTCGTTGAACTTCATCAGGTTCTTCTCTGCCTAACTCTCCAGCCTGTCCAGGTCTCGCTGAATGGCAGCACAGCCTTCTGGTGTGTCAACCAGCCCTCCCAGTTTGGTATCATCAGCAAAACTTTCCTATCAGTGGGGCTGTTGGCAGAATTGTTTTTTCTTTCTGTTTTTTCTTTTATCCCTTCGGATGTAATGAAATTCCCAAATCGAAATGCTGCTCTCACCTGTGTGGTACTAGAATCTCCAGCTGAAGGTATGGCCAAAGAGCCTCAACTCCAACAAGATGAAAGGGGCAACCTTGGGGAGGGTTTATGTGAGAACAGGGGAGAATAACAAACAAACAAACAGCTTGGCAACTGAGATCCCAGACTGTGCTGGGACCACGAGGAGTTAGAGGAACTGTATACAGCATTATTAACGGGACAATTTGGTCTGCAGCAGCTGAGACAATACCAGATAGAATAGCTTTGGCGCTGCTGGTTGGCTCTGAAAGGAGTTGCATAGCAGTCACCACCACCCATTTGGCTGGTGTTGAAGAGAGGCATGTGTTTTCCGAATGTGGAAAGTTTGTTTGGGAAACACTGCTCCCAATAAAATGTCCAAATATGACTATGTTACTGAGATCTTAGGTTACCTACCACACCAGGTTTCTTTTTAGGGAATGTGTGTGACCTCCCTTTCTCCAGGCCATGATTCACGGAGGTTGAACTGCCTTGAATCCTCCTCTCTTTCCATATTTCCAATCCTTTTTTTTTAACTCATACTCCTTCCTTCCCACACCTGTTTCCAGAACCAGGCTTTGTCCCAGCAAAGCCAGAGGCATCCGGTGGACTAAAATTATGCTTATGAACAAGCTCAAATGGAACAGACAGGATCCATCCTTTTTTTTCCACAGGGTGTAAGTCATGTCTAGTAGGGAATGAGACTCCCAGCTAGAGTTTGTTCAAAAGATAAAAGGGATGGGCCCAGCCCAGTTAAACTTGAGATGGCTCGAGAAGTGTCTGAGCCACATCCCTGTAATTCATGCGGTATGATAAGTCAGCGCAGTGCATAATATCCTTCACTCGGGCACCTGCAAGTGCTTTGTTTTGAGTCCAGCAATCCCAAACGCTGCGCTCAGATAGCTGGGTTTCATCTCTTGCCTTTTTCACAAAGAGAAATTTGGATTGGCTCACCCTTTAATTTAAACCATTTGCCTATTACAGCTGCTTTTACAGGCAGAAATCTCTGGTTTCACAAGAGATTCTTAAATACGGTTACCTGGTGGGAGTACATATGCAGCAGAGACATGGCCCGTGGCTGCCCATCACACCTCTATGGGTCAACTGGTCATCTCAGTTTTCCCAGTGTCAGGTGTCTCATTCATCCTCTTCTCACACATACTGCTTTGACTTATTTTTCGCTCATAACTTCTTTCTGGACACTGAGTAGAGAAGCCCAATGTAACAGAGATCTTAACGAAAAACAAATTATTAGCTGCAAATGAGATCGTGGACTTGAAAGGACTGAGTGTTGCCATACAGCGAGCAAATGGTGAGCTGCCTACAGAGCCTGTGTGGGTCAATGGAGGAATAGTCACAGGCTTCATTTCCTTTCCTTTTCATAGAATCATAGAACGGTTTGGGTAGGAAGGGATGTTAAAGACCATTCAGTCCCACCCCCTGCCCTGGGCAGGGACACCTCCCACCAGACCAGGTTGCTCCAAGCCCCCTCCAACCTGGCCTTGAACCCCTCCAGGGATGGGGCAGCCACAGCTTCTCTGGGCAACCTGGGCCAGGCTCTCATCACCCTCAGACTGTGAAACATTTCTTACTAAAATCTAGCCTAAATTTACCCTCTTCCAGTTTAAAACCATAACCCCTTGTCCTGTCACAACAGGTTCTATGAAACAGCTTGTCCCTATCTTTCCTGGAGCCCCTTGAGGGAGGAAAGGGCTCCAAGGTCTCCCCGGAGTCTTCTTTTCTCCCGGTTGAACCTCCCCAACTCTCTCAGCCTGAGGGGCTCCAGCCCTCCCAGCATCTCCATGGCTTCCTCTGGCCCTGCTCCAGCAAGGACAAGACTTTGACCATCATTTTTCATTAAGCACTTCTATTCCTCATCTGTTCTATCCTTATGATTCCCATAGTCATGAAATAATTTTTTAAGTGTGGGTTTTTTTGCTTGTAGTAAGGCTCAAGAGTTTTGTATGTAGGAACATATCCTTCCAGTGAAGACCTTATAATCCAAATAGACAAGACAATTCTCTTTATTCCATTTCCATAATGTTTAGGCGCCATGAAAGTGCACCTTGTTGAAAGGAGGTGGTGGCCAAGCCAGAAACAAAACCCAGGTGTTGTGCCTTCCAAGCCAGCTCTTCACTCGCATACCTCCCTCCCACAGCAGATTTTGTTTGTATCCGTTCCCTGTTTGCAGTGCAGAAAGATAAATAAGGGTGGGATTCACCTCCCCTCACTTTAGAAATCTGCAAGTTAAGAAACTAGTTTGAACTAGTTGGTTGGTTTCCCTCCAGAGCTGGCACCTCCAAGAGCTATGTGGCTTAAATAAACCTTTCGCAGGGCACTCACTGGTGTCCGTGACTACCAACAGAACTGAAGGGACTATCTGAACACATCTGTCTCTGAGGTCGTGAGGCTGGGGATATACCCATCACAGACAAAAAAGGCAAGTGGGAATTGTCTGTCCATTCCTGTAAGAGCTGCTGGACTGTGATGGTTTGGCAGATGCTAGCCAGAAGGGTCCCCTCTACCAGCAGAGCTGCTGAGCTCTCGTCACCTTCCAGGGACCACCCCAGACTTTGCACCCATTGCCGTTTCATCAGGTACCTTGTCCTCACTGATTTTCCAAGTGAAGGGAGTTTCAAATGTATGCTTTATCTGCATACCCAAAGCTCCTGAATTTATAGCCCGGCACTTCTCATGATCTCATCATCTTAGATGCTCATTAAGGTCCCTTCCAGCTCTAACCGTTCTATGATTCTATGTATATTAGAATTTAGATGGTTGGTTTTGTAGTGTAGGAGAAGAGAGCACAAATAAAAACAAAATCTCACCTCCATCCATTGCTATTTTATAGTAAAGTGATGGTTATCACTAGATTTGGTTAAGGTTTTTTTTATTGTTGTTGGCTTTAATTGTGGAACAAGGCAGTGTGTTTAGCATGAAACAAGGCTAAGGCAGGCATTTTTCAACACTTTCAGAATGCAGCCAGGGAGGCTCTGACACAAAAGAGAAAAAATCAAAATTTCCCCTTCCCCAAAATGGGATGCACTGTAAGATGACTTCTGATTGCGTGGCTGGCACTTCAGCAGCAACTCATCTGAGTGTCACTGACATCAGAACTAACATGGAGCCATCTGAGTGAAAACCTAAGCAGTTGTTGAACAGTTTCTCAAATTATCAAATCAAATGTCTTGAGTGTATTTTATTTAAGTATGAGGCATTAATACGAAGTTGGATGTTAGGAAAAGCTTGTCCTACATGAATCCCCTTTTTTAAGCTTTCCTATCTGCACCTCTCTTTGCTGCTTCTGAAACGAGTGTGGGCTGGAGTGACTTCCAGACTTGAACCAGGATAGCTTCTTATTTTCTGTCTTTTTTTTTTCTGGTCTCTCTAATTTTTTCCTGACAGCTAATGATAGAAAAAAAACCAACAACAAAAAAAACCCCACACCATTTTCTGTTTCAACCCTTGACAGCCATTCAAGGACTCTCTTATTTTAAACTCTGAGTGTAATGTTTGTAATTCAACTTCTTATTTTAAACTCTGAGTGTAATGTTTGTAATTCAACTTCACCAGTCCGGTGTCACGGGTGGATGACAATATTTACAATTTATTTCCTTTACCAGTGCTCCAGGCCAGTTACTCAATCATGTACTTTGTAAGAGTGAGACTTCTTAGGAACATAACATTTGAGAGTTCGGAAGTGTCAATAGATGTCTCTCTGCTGGTTTAGCTTAGGTATGGTGAAAACCTGAGGTTTGAAATGTTGGGTAATGACTGAGACTGAGAAGACTGGGGCAGTTGACGCATTTATCTGCACTGGAGACAGGAGGATGGGACACACAGGCTCCAAAACACAGGGTTGTAATACTTCTGTCCTTTTCCTTTCCAGTCTTTTTCCAAGTAGGTACATGCTAGGTCTTGGTTTGAAGTAGTGTATTCAATTCTACATTAATTAGGTGACTGATTACAGCAAGGAGGTGCAGTCCTACCTCAGCCACCTCATGGTGAAGGTCAGTCTTGCCATTGTCTAGTCATTAGTTGTTTTGGTGCAGTGTCTGCTGGCAGGATGTTGCAGAAGCTCTTTGGAGAGAAACTCCATGTGGAGCAGTGGACGCTGGTGGAAAGAACATTCACTGTAGCAGATGAGTCATGACCTATGTCATAGAGTCATAGAATTGTCCAGGTTGGAAGGGGCCTTTCAGATCATCGAGTCCAACCATCAACCCAACACTGACAAAACCACCACTAACCCATGTCCCTCAGCACCACATTTGCCCGGCTTTTAAATCCCTTCAGGGATGGTGACTCCACCATTGCCCTGGGCAGCCTCTTCCAAGGCTTGACAACCCTTTTGGTGAAGGAATTTTTCTTAATATCCATCTTAAAGCTCCCCCAGTCCAACTTTCCTCATCTCCTATGACCATTTGATGGAGTTATGCTAGAGAAGAGAGGATGGGCTTACTCGTAGAAATGTTGTTGAAGGGGGATTGAGTGACAGAATTGGGAAGGAGAGGTGCTAAAGACAGCAGAGAAAGGAGCCTGTAGTATGGGAAAAGCAATGGTTTACAGCCATTGGATGTTACTGGAAAGAGAGTGGAGTGACAGAAAAAATGCAGCAAGCTTGTGGTGTTGGTAAATACCCAGCAAAACATACGAGACAGAGATGTAGAAATACCAGGTTGGACAGATGATGCAAGACCACTGAGGTGGGAAGGAGGTGGGAAATCAGACACCAAAGCAACAGTTGAATCCCCGAGATTTATCAACAATAAGCACCTAATTTACAAATTGCATCCATTTAATTGCTTATAAATTGTTAACTCCAGTTAAGTGTAAGATTGAGTGGCTCCCCTATAAATTGTTTTCTGTTTTGTGGGAATATTTTTCTACTGTATTTCCCTGCTAGGTAGTATACATTTTACATTGGCTGTATAATCCCAGCTACAAGGGATCTGAAAGAACTGTTGACAATTTGTGGAACTTGCTAGAAAGGGTTCAAGCATTTCAAATCCTGGCTTTCATGTGATTAATCTCTGACTTAAGTGCACAATGTTGCTTTAGTTTCTAGAGTTGAAATATTAAAAGTTACCAGAAAATATCAAAAGTATCCAGAAATACCTTGGGTAAAAATTCCCTCATGTGAATTACTTATGTACATAGATGTACAGGAGACTTCTATCAAGCTGTGATGCATTCTCTTGTGAAAAGCTTTATTTTTGGGGTCTTAGTAGGGAATAAAGTGACTTGGAGACAAAACTTGTCCAACAAAACTTCCTTGCGAAGTGGTGCACATCTGACCAATTCTTCACAAACATACAGTCAGACCTTCCCTCTTCCTCTGATTATACACCCTGGGAGGGGAGATTATAAAGGCTAAGGAAAAAAAAACAACTGATCTCACCACAATCAAAGGCAGAATTCCCCTGAAGCCAGGATTTTACTCTTTGTGTATTGACACTGGAAGATTGTTTAATTGCAGTATTTAATGCTATGAAGATTCTAATAAAAATGATCCAGCCCTTTTTTTTTTTTCCCACTCTGAAAAATAAACTAGAAAAAGAACAGAAAAGGAAGACGTTCAGCATATTTTAAAGAATTCTGCTAGGCAGTTTTATGAAGGTTGGGTTTAAGCATCAAAACATCGAAGTCCCACTGTCAGACAAAGACTTAGGAGAACGGTAAAGACTGAGGATTTGAAAATTAATTCACTAGAAATGACGTTCATGACCATCCATTGGATGGTGATGTTTTTGTTGTGAGTACTTCTGGGTGTAGATACATTTTTGGTCACGGGAGGAAAAAATGTACACCAGCAAAGCTTACTTCCCATGTTTTCATCTGAGAAAAAAAGAGAATTGACTGTTGGATAAACAGTCAAGAACTTTATGATCTAAAAAACTATGAAAATATTGTGGAGGTGCTTCTGTGACCTCCTAAAGAGATTCAGCTCACAGTCAGCAACAGGATTTTTATTTCATAACGCTCTATCTGTGTCTTCTCTCAGTTAACCATTTNTATGGCTGGTAGTGGTTTGTTCTGAATATTCCTGCTTAGAGCACAAAAGACAACAGTTAGAGAGAGTTACAAACAGCAGATGAAGCAAATTATTTAGTCCAAGTACCAATGGCAGTTGATTTGGTTAAAACCACGACAGAGTTAAGGCCTCACTTTTCCATTCAATAGCAGCTGCAGAGGCTGCACATCATTCATGCGGTTGCCTGAAGATGGGACAAGGGAGATTTTTTCCAAGAGTGCCTAAAATTTGGGGTCTTAAGCTGTTGGGATATCATTTGGCACTTGTGAGTCTTCCCCGATCACTAATCAGAAGCTGAAACGTTTACAGCCAGATTTCAGACCAAAAGGATGTTAAAAAGGTTGAATTGCAAANTTCTGTGATTCTGTGATTTTGGTGCATCAGTTAACAGTTGCAATAAGGCAATCAGTTGACAATTGCTTAATATCTTCTGTCTTCTCTTCCCCCAGAACATCCTGCTTCACTTTCATGTCCAAAGTTACTGAGATGTTTTGCCAACTCTGAGCTCAGTGGTAAAATAAATAAAAAAAAAGATATTTGATCCACTTGACGTTCACCAATAACTTGGTTTTTCCCCGTTGTTATTTTCGTGTTAGAATATGAAGAGATGATTGCTTT
>VXBJ01005765.1:44084-58224 GCA_013400055.1 Nycticryphes semicollaris | reverse complement strand
TTGGAAAAAAAAAAAAAAAGAATCTTTGCCCATCTTTGTAATTTTGTTTTATTGACATTTCTGTCATTTTTGTCAGAAGGAAGATATCGGGAATGCGCAGCTCATGCCGGTGAGCATCCTTAAATACCTCTGAATATATGCTGCAAGCCCCAGATGCTGTTAGGCAGCGTTAAGTATGGATTTCTCTCACTCTCGGTTGAAGCTCTGGTTATTTCCTTTCCCCAAGCAAAAGGTCAATGTAAAGTAGGCAAACATTCATATTAATATATTAATACAATGATAGTATTTCGTTGTTGCCATGGTTTTGTGTGTGTGTAAAAGATGATAAAGCCAGCACTTACACGGGGGGAAAAAAAAGCAGTTAATCACTAGTCAGGAGGCAGGCACCACTAAAAATTTTCCCTAGTGTAGGTAGTATTTCTTACTTAAAAGCAAGTTTTATTTGGCTTGCGTGTGTACAGAGCTCCGTCTTTATAAACTTGTAATCTCAGAGCTGTCAAACCTCTTTTGACCTGGAGTTTTACAGTAAGTGAAGAGAAAAAAAAAACAAAAAAAACCAACCAAAAACAAAGAGGAAGATGCTCCTTTGTAGAAAAGCAAGCGTAAGGAAGGTAGTTCAAGGTGAAAATCTTGCAGTGATAGAAACTGATTAATGGGAAACTTTTCTGGAACGTGCCTGAATATCAACAGCCAAAGACTGGAGAAAGATAATAAACTACTGTAGATCCAGGATCTTCTAGGAAACTCCTCAGGTGGTCTCTGGAGCGCAGTGTGAAAGGACAAGACAAAGTGGAATTGTGCTGGGGACATGGCAGTGCGAAGCTCGTCACATGAGTGAGCAGTTGGTGTCACTTTCCACACAGGGTAGCTCTTTAAGTAAATCCGTTCATTGATTACAACATGCTGTACCTTAAGCTCTTCTCATACGTTGCACATGACTATGGTGGAAAAAGGGCGGTGAATCGGACCTGGCTTGGTCTTACAACCTTGTCCTTTGACCGTGTTCCCCAGCCTGTACCTCTGTTTGCATGGACTCACTGTGCTGCCCCCAGGTTCACTTCTGGATCTGAAGCACCACCAGTTTCCATCTTAGCGTTCATTACAAACCAGGTGTTTTTTTCTAACATTAACAGCAGCTATGCATGTGTTGACCACGCACGTAGCCACGTTAAGCTCTGCAGACCGCTGACATCCCTGTTAAGAAGCCAGAGAAAGCTCGCTGGTAATTTTGCTTCTGTCTGTGAAGATCCTGTCTAGGTTTATTTTGAACAAGTGGGTGAGGGGAGAATAACTGTCCGTGGATGTGAAGCAGCAATAGGCAAAAATATGTGTATGCCCGGACTCTGGACTTGACCATTCTCCCAGTATTTTAGAGGTCAAGATTCAAAGTTTAAGGGATGAGAAATCTTTTACGTGACAGCGCAAAGTGCTTAAGGCAATTCTTTTAATTCAAGAGGTTCACTTAGAAGTGTTAGCCATACTCCATAGGACTAGTAGAGGCAGAAAACTTAATCTGGGGAACTATGTTATTATGTCCTTTCTAAATCTATTTATGTTTTTTGGCCTCCATACAGCTCTCTGGAAATTGCAGTGTTCTACAGTTGCAGACAAACAAACAAATAGACCTTCCTTTTGTTTCTTTTAAACATGTCGGTTTATGCAGTCTGGCTTTACAGAGAAAACAATCTCGCGTGGGTCCTCACTTCACACAAGTACCTAAAATCCCTGGAGATACCAGGAGTTGGTTGCTGGTGAGACCCATTAACAGAAGCCATTAAAAAAAAAAAAAAAAAAGAAAGAAAGAAACAAACCCTCATCTGCTTATTTTAATTTCTAAGACACAGAGGTTAGATTTTTCCTCAGGAAATTCTGAAACATGTAACACGGGGAGAGGCCACCAAATCTCAGACGACGGGAATAATGTGAGGCAGTAGTCTATGTAGAGAATATGGTCGCTTTTTTTGTGTGCATGATACGTTTGCAAATATCTTTTGACTTCCATAAACTATTTGGCAGATCTGTTCTTGAATTAATCCAGCCAGATTAATTGGCCAGGTGGCCAAGAAAGCCAATGGTATCCTGGCTTGTATAAGAAACAGTGTGACGATCAGAAGTAGGACGGTGATTGTCCCCCTGTACTGGGCACTGGTGAGACCACCCCTTGAGTATTGTGTCCAGTTCTGGGCACCTCAACACAAGAGAGATCTGGAGGTGCTGGAGCGAGTGCAGAGGAGGGCAACGGAGCTGGTGAAGGGCCTGGAGAATAAATTTTCTGAAGAGCGATTGAGGGAGCTGGGATAGTTTAGTTGGAAAAAGAGGAGGCTGAGGGGAAACCTCATCACTCTCTACAACTGCTTGAAAGGACATTGGAGAGAAGTTGGTGCTGGTCTCTTCTCACAGGTGATTAGTGATAGAAGGAGAGGGAATGACTTCAAGCTGCACCAGGGTGGGTTTAGGCTGAACATGAGGAAAGACTTTTTCCCAGCAAGAGTGGTCAGACCCTGGAATGGGCTGCCCAGGGAGGTGGTGGAGTCCCCATCCCTGAGTGTGTTTCAGAGTGGTTGAGATGTGGTGTTGGGGTATGTGGTGTAGAGGAGAACGATGTAGAGTGGGGCTGATGGTTGTACTTGATGATCCCAAGGGTCTTTTCCAACCTGAATAATTCTATGATTTTGGCCACGTTCAGGATGGCAGAAGAGAGTGAATCTACCCTCAGCTCCTGTAACTAAGTGATAGCTAAAAGGGCTCAAGTGATACTGAGAAAAGTTCAATACAGCCATTCAGGCAGTCTTATTTAGCTGTTCTCCGCTTTTGTAGACGTATTTTCAATGAAAAAGATGACTTTTGCTCTTGTGAGGATAATCCCTCCTTGTTTTTCACCCTAAGCAAGTTTAGTATTTGAAGCTACAAAGTAATAGTAAAAGGGTGGCACTACTTGTGTTTCTCCAAACACAGAGGACAAGGAGAAGGTTGGACACTTCAGGCAGGAGCTGTGCTGGGTTTCCTACAAAGCTGGAGCTGCTTGTTTGAGGGGTGATATCCCACAGGCTGGATCCTTTGGTCGGGGGCCAAGTGTCAGAGAGGCCACATTTTCACATATCCCAAATTCTTTGAGGTTAGAGCTGGAATTGCTGGCAGCTTTTGGATATTTGGTTGTAAGGGGTTGATGGTATAGGAAACCATAGACAGGTCCACTCTGTCCTGCTGAAACCTATCTGGATATCCAGGTATTTCACTGAGCCACAAAACTAGGAAAGCAATGATCCTCATTTACTGCTGGAGAAGTCTCTGTAGCATGAACACTGAGGCCACAAATCTTGTGCTGTGACCTAGATGAAAATCATTTACCTCTTCCTGTTTCCTTGATCCCCCTTTGTACCACTCTTCTTCTGCAAAAAGGAAACAGTTCTTGTGTGTTCACAGAATTGTCAGAGTTGGAAGGTACCTCAAGAGATCACCTAGCCCAACTCCCCCGCTAAAGCAGGGTTGCCCAAAGCACATCACTCGGGACTGCATCCAGGTGGGGCTTGAAAGTCTCCAGAGAAGCGGACTCTACACCCTCTCTGGGCAGCCTCTGCCAGGGCTCTGCCACCCTCAGCCCAAAGTTTTTCCTCATATTTGAATAGAACTTCCCGAGTTTCAGCTTGTGCCTGTGGCCCCTCATCCTATCACTTGGAACCACTGAGAAGAGTCCAGCTCCATCCTCCTTCAGCCTACCCTTCAGATACTTGTGGGCATTCATAAGGTCTTCCCTCAGCCTTCTCTTCTCCAGGCTCAAGAGTACCAGCTCTCTCAGCCTTTCCTCATCAGGGAGGTGCTCCAATCCCTTAATCCTCTTTCATCCATTTACCCAGCAGTGGCGTTAAATATGCCATCCTTCCTCCAGTCTTGACGAAGCAGTACGAGGTGTCATCCTCCTGGTTGCCTCTTCCACCAGCAGACCTGAGCAACCACGTTAAAGAGAGAGGACAGTGGACGGCTCAGCTAGGAGACCTGCCTGTGGAGGATGGCACTGGAGCAGAAGAGATGAGAGGTGTGAGAGGGGGCAAAGCAGACTTCCCAGGGGAGCACAGTCCGTGCCTAATGTAGGAATAATGAAATAGATGATGCCTGGGGAGATCAAACTCTCTTTGAACGCCTAAGAAGGACCCCACTATGCATTTTAACATGGGAGGGTTGGAAGCTCAGCTATTTTCTCTCTTTGTTTTTTTTTTTGTTTGGTTGGTTGTTGGTTTTTGTTTTTTTTTTTTCAAAAAATAAAAGAAAAAGATTTTGAAAAGCTGGTGGCAGATTTCAAATTTCCTACTCAGGAATAAATTGAGGCAACTGTTTCCTAGCATGCCACGTTTCCAGTTATTAAAACGTGTGCGGTCTGTACCAGCCCCAAAGATTCCTCCACACCCCAGTTTGAGTTCTCTGTGCCGCTCGCCGGGGGCTGGGGGAAGCCTTTGATAGGGCCGGGTGGGATCCTCACAGACTCCGTGAGCCGAGTCCTCCTGGTCGGTTCACAGGCACGAGGGATGGGCCAGGTTCCCTTGGAAGTTCAAGCTCAATGAACTGAGACTTTGGAGAACAATTCCCCCTGGCCGCCGTCGTCCTGGGAAGCCCTGTGAAGCTTTCCTTCCTAAGAAACCCCCCACCCTCTCACCCTGCAGCCCTCCCTTAATACCTTCACAAGTTTTCCTGACAAAAGAGCAATTACAACCTGACGGAGACAACTCACAAAGAGAGCGGGGATGACCCCTAGGAGAGGTTTACACGACTCAACACATGGCCAGTCAAAGACAAAGCCAGCCCCGCTCACATTTGATCACAGAAGAGCCTTCCAGACTGGCATGCTTGACCAAAAAATGGCCGGGTGACTCATTCGTCTGGCGGCTCTGTGATTCATGAGCCTCCAGGAGGAAGGGAGGAGGGAGGTGAATGCTTTTCAGAGCTGAAGTTTAATGCTTTTGAGAGAAACACATTCCCCAAAAAGCAAACACTCGACTGTGTCCAATTGGTGCATGAATACCCACACAAAGCCAGGGCAGGAGCCCCGGTGTGACGCACGGCGAGGCTCCCGAGGCAAGCACCTTTCCCAAGTCCGTGGTTTGGAAGATCTCAAGTGTATAAACAGGAATAGTGCCTTACGTCTTATCCTTGTGTGCTCCCGCTGTTCTGGCTCTGGGATTTCCCCAGGAATGTCCCACTCGGGTGTGCTTTGGAGCTGATATCGAGGGTTTGACCTAATAGTCAGGTTAAAAACCTCGGATGACTTTGACCAACTAAAGTTAAGCTTCTGATCTGCACTGATAATTTTGGCTCCCTCTTATCTGTGAAGCAAGAACATCCATGGACAAGTGGCCCATCCGTGGGGGTGTTTGCAGTAGGTAGGATGAACGCTCCATTGGAGGCACATCTCTTTCCATGTGCTGTGGAAGAGTTTCACCAGCTGGCTTGACGAACCACCTCACTCTTGGGTGGGAAGGGTCAGGCAAGAGGAATCCAGCCCTGGGCATACATGAGGACCTTCCCCTCAGTGCCTTCCCCATCCCACAGGACTGACTGTGGTGTGCTCCCCATGCTTCCCACCGCCATGCCTCTCCATGGGATTGTGTTACGTACTGCTTTACACATATGGGTCAAAATTCTTTAGCAGACGCAGCCAGATGGATTTTAAAACAATTAACAAGTGCTAAAAATAGGCAGTGTGCTCTCTCTCGTGGATTTTGCCAAAAAAATGTCTGTTTGCTGTTTGCTTGCCAGCAGTTTGTGCCTCGTGTAATCACCGGGGCCTTCAGTGGTGTCCAGGCCTTGTAGTGTGTTTCTCCCTGGGCTGAGGTCAGGACATGGCTGTCCTGGGCAGGGGGTTGAAGCACCCTAGTGTTATTTTTTTTGCCTTCCTGGTGGTGTTATCATGATTCTGTGTGACAGGCATGTTCCATCACCTGCCTTCAGTGGCTGGGTCACGCTCATGCTGGGGTCCTGATGGCAGGAGCCATTGAAAACCTGGCACCAAAGGAGTTTTGGGGCTTAACTCTCTGGGAGCACCAAAATAGCTTTGAAGGACTCATGTTTTAGCTCTCCCCTTCCATGGTGTGGCAGGCATGGCCTGGCATGGGGAAGCCTGGGTCCAGAGGTGGGTTGAGGTCTCTGGTTCACACAGAGCCATCAGGGTTGCCCATATCAGGAAGAGGAAAGTGTCTGGAGGACATGGTTGCTCACACCCATGTGATAGACTCTGAAACCAAAATCAGCTGAAAGCTCACCAGCTGTGAATTAAGTTTATAAGCTGGGATCAAAACAAATCCAAGCCACTGCTCAGTTTGTTGGTGAGGCCTTTCCCTCACCAAGCGCACCAGGACATCTGTAGCGAGCCATCTGGGGACGCATAGTGACCGCTCCATTTTGTAAAGGAGAGAGCATCCTCTGGCCATGTTTCAGGGCTCACAGTTGAGAAATATTGTGATCGTCAGAAGCAGGACGGTGATTGTCCCCCTGTACTGGGCACTGGTGAGGCCACACCTTGAGTATTGTGTCCAGTTCTGGGCACCTCAACACAAGAGAGATCTGGAGGTGCTGGAGCATGTGCAGAGGAGGGCAACGGAGCTGGTGAAGGGCCTGGAGAATAAATCTTCTGAAGAGTGATTGAAGGAGCTGCGATAGTTTAGTTTGAGGAAGAGGAGGCTGAGGGGAAACCTCATCACTCTCTACAACTGCTTGAAAGGACATTGGAGAGAAGTTGGTGCTGGTCTCTTCTCACAGGTGATTAGTGATAGAAGGAGAGGGAATGACTTCAAGCTGCACCAGGGTGGGTTTAGGCTGAACATGAGGAAAGACTTTTTCCCAGCAAGAGTGGTCAGACCCTGGAATGGGCTGCCCAGGGAGGTGGTGGAGTCCCCATCCCTGAGTGTGTTTCAGAGTGGTTGAGATGTGGTGTTGGGGGATCTGGTGTAGAGGAGAACATTGCAAAGTGGGGCTGATGGTTGTACTTGATGATCCCAAGGGTCTTTTCCAACCTGAATAATTCTATGATTTTGGCCACCAAACACTTGTTTATCTCCATGGCACAGGATGTGCTTTGTCCAGAGTCAAAGAGGGCATTTGTTTCTTCTTCTTTTTTTTTTTTTTTTTGAGTTTGTGATCACCCATAAAAACAGGTACTTTGCATTAAGCCACAGGTTTACTAGCCTCCGCTGCCAGCCTGGCTCTCATGCTTCACTTGGTGGGACTTGCAGCCCTCAGCCAGCTCTGGGGAATAGTGCAGATGATGGAGCACATTTAACTGAGTTTCTGTTTCTAAAAAATGTTACACTAGGCAAAGGTTTTGGACCTGAATGAAAGTGGTGGATCTAATTTTAGACAGTACCTATGAATGAAACTTGAAACGAGCTGTTCAGGAAATACCTTCCTCTGCACCAGTGCCAGGGAGTGTATGTGATTTAATGCTAAATTAGCCAGTGCCTATGAACAGGTTACTGCAAGAATATTTTTCCTACTTTCAACTAAATTATTTTTAAAAAAGAAGTCTTAATTTCTGCATATATGTCTCTGTCCATCCCCAAAAGCTGCAGATTTTTCCCCTCCAGGGAGTGAGAACCTTGTCTGCCTCAGTGCCATGTGTTTTACCTTTTGAAGCACATTTGTCACCATGGCCCCACGCTGCAGAGCTCTTTGCTTCAGTCTGGTGTCCAGGGCTGGCCAAAAGTGAACAGCACATAGGAGAGGATTTTGAGCAAATTGTGAGCCTGTCCCAAGGCTCTTGCTCATATGAGCAGCCATGTTAGCTTTCAGGAGGCCAGTTATGCTTTATTATATATTGTCCAAATATTCTATTTTTTTAAAAACAAAGAAGAGAATGTTGCCCATCCAGATAACATGCAGGCATCCTGTCCCTGTCCCTCCTGTCTTTTAGTCACACGGATTGTCATGTCCATAATGTGGGACCCAGGACACCTCAGGGTTTAACTGAGAAACAGATCAGCAAAACAGTTCTGTTCCTTCCTGCTCAGTCTTTGCAGACAAGCACCAAGTTACAGGTGCCTTTCTGAATCAATGGACTGTGCAGAGCAATAGCCACAGTAAAAATAGGAAAAAGTAATTGCTAACAACAGGGTACCAGAAGGTCTAAACCACACCACTTTATCAAAGACTCATTTGCAGGTATTGTAGGCCAACTGCTCCTGCCTAACCCTTAACAAGATTCTCAGCCATCAGCAACGGAAGCTTTAGTTGGTGAAACACAGAAACACTTTGTAATGCTTTTTTTTTTGTTTCTTTTTATCTGAATAATCTGTGTCTTGCTATTCTGCTTCTGAAGCTGTTGATCTGTCTTGGTTCAGTGGAGAAAACTCTGCTTGGCAGATGATTCACACTGGATAAACTTTGCTAACAAAAGTTAGCTTCGTACTTAAAGAAATCTCAGCTAAGATGCTCATAGCCTATAGTATAGCAGATAAAAGACAGTTTAACTTCATGGAAAGATAACAAGGTGCCTTATTCCCCTCTCTGGAAACTAGCTGAGTAATTTATTTGAACTAATTGCGGTAGGATCTCTTGGTTTCCAAGGTCTCCAGGACAGGCAGCCCAGGTTGGGGAAGGAAGAAAGTATGGGGTGAGTGGAATGTAGAGAGTCAGGCTGGCCTTCAAGAGGTATATTTAGCCTCATATCTCGTAACAGCATGAAAGTTGCAGGCAGGAGACATTTGAGCTCTCTTTAATTGTCTGCTGTGCAATCACAGGTCTCTCCCAGTGACTGGAAACTTTAATTTAGGCTCTCTGTGTTCCTATTGTCTAGGTGAAGGAAGCAAGCAGTGCTGTGCAGGGAGCTCAGTGTTTTCTCCAGAAGTCCTGGGACGATGCTCCAAGCCCATCATGCACTGGATGCCTGCCCCAACCTGTGGGACAGGTACTGACTGCCTTCACAGCTCCCCTCCCTGGGATGCTGTCTCCCCAGCTTTACTGTCTGAAAGCATTCTTGCTGACCACAGGTAGCCTGGGGGTCTTTGGGGATATCTAAAAATTATACATCTCTGCCTACTTTTGCTCTTTCTGAGCTGTAGCTGCAGTTACTTTGCAGGTCAGGAAGGGCTGGTTGTCACAGCTCAGGCCATTGGTGGGGCTGACATTGCAGCTGGGAGGGCTCTGGAGAGGAACCGCAGCGGCCCTCTGCTCTGCTGTGATGGACATGGCCATGCCAGGGCTTCGGGCAGATGTTCAGCTGGAGAAATGTTTTCAGTTGGGGGGACAGTCTCGGATACTTCTGTCTCTGGAGGGATGACAGAGCCAAAGAGGAGAAAAATGACGTGGGTCATGTCTGTGGGCTGAGTCAGTATGAATTCCGTGAAGCTGTGTTGATTTATACTGCAAGAGGATCTAATGCACTCAGGGATCATCAAGTGAAAAGCGCAGTATAAAAAAAAATGTGTGTGGTGATGGTGATTGCATTTCCAAAGGGCTCTGCTTGCGCCCTTTTTGTTTGCCAGCATCCTTTTGGCTTTACGTCTCATCTCTCACTCATGATCTATTTTATATCTCAGTAAACATACATAGCAAAGCTATAATACGCCTGATTACAGCACAGATAGGAAAGACAGAGATCAGGTACATTGCTTGTATTTATAGGCAGTAAATGCCTGCCTATCCTATATTCGTGCCTGATTTATTGCTGTGAGCCTTTTCTGAACATATATATGGAAAGCTGCATTGCCAGAGCAGTTCAGGCCCACTTGAAAAGGTGATGGGATTCTTAGAAGTGTCCAGAAAGATTTTTCCCTCAATTCTCAAGGAATATACGGTGACCCAAAGAACTGAGTGAGTGGGAAGGAGTGAAGCTGCCCAGCTGAGTAAGGAAACTTCAACCTTGAATCTGTGTCAACTGCATGAAAGGAAATACGTAGATATTTGCACAAAACCTTGGTCCTGCTGAAGGCACAGGAGGTTATTGATTAATGTCAGTGGAGTGAGGGTTTCACTTGGGCTCTTTCCCCTTCTCCTCTCCAGGCCAAATGCATACTGCAAAAGCTCTTTCTTCTCTAAACACCTAATCCTGCGAGTGGTTTAGCAGCTCTTGGGAAGAGGTGACCTTGCTTCACTCCCAAATGAAAAAAAAAAAAAAAAAGGCAGTTGAAAGCATTCAGTCCTTCATAGCTCTTAGCAAATTTATCAGACTGGACCCAGTTGCTTCACTGAAGGCAGGTAAAATGCTGACATTTAAACTGGGGTTTTCCAAAGACGTTTGGGTAGGCACATGTCGGTAACGTCCAGGCTCGAGGAACAACATGAATCTCTTGAGTTCCTTTGAAAACCTTCTCTCTGCACTTTTCTGATGTTAACTAAGAACAAAATGAACATCTTGGGATTTGCTTGTAGCTACTAGCTATCTATAAAATCCACAACTGCCATCAGCAACTACTTCTCTGTCCCTGACATAATGAAATTCCAGGAAGTAACACCTTTTAACAACAAGCAAACCTGCCTTACTAAGACAAAAGTCTTGTGCTAAAAGTCCAACTTTCCACTGGCAGCGCTTCTAGTTAATACTGGAAATTCTAAATATCTGATTAAACATTTCTGGAATTTCTGGGAATACATCGAGATGGTGCATGGGCTAGTTCTTCATAAAGTTTTCAACAAAATAGCTTCTGTTGGAGCTTAAAGGAGCCCCTCCAAATAATCCATCTTTCTAATTTCTTAATGTGGTTCCTTACGTTTCCTAAGCTGGCTCCTTAAATGACTTATGTTCTCCTTTGCAAAATGCATAGACACAAATAAATGAAATATATGAGGAAGGAATGTTCCTCCGTCCCATGAAACTAATTAAATACATTGATCCAAAATCACCCCTGGGGGTAAATCCTGTGAATTCAGACGAAACGCATGAATTGCGTTTATTAAAGCAGCATTTCTGATACGGGTTGGAAATAGCAGTCGAATGAGGTTTTGCAATAGTAAAATGCTTGTTTATTAGTGATGAGTGAATCACAAAATGTCTGGCATGTATGTTGATCTTAGCAAAAGAGCTGAAAAAGTTTGAAACCCAATCGGGTCCCTCCGAATCCGTATGTCAGCAAAACTGCCTGGAAGTAAGTCTGAGTCAGGGTTCGCGTTCAGACATACTTCTGAAATGGCCAGATTTATAAGGTTGGATATAGTCATATCTCAGCAAGTGCTAAGAAATTAGGGATGGGGAATTGAACTGGTAAATAAACAAGAACAAACTCGCTCCTAAATTTTATAAGATTGTGATCTTTTGGAGATAGTCACCCAAATCCCTCAATCATGCCAAGGCTGCAGAAGGGAATACAAACAGCAGGGGAAACAAAACTATTTCCCAATTCAGACTTAATAAATAAACAATGCAAGGGGCTTCCAAACTTTTGGTTTGTTTTCTTCTTAAACACTCTGTCAAACCACAAGTAGCTTTTCAAATGCCTCTGTATAGAAATCAGCTTTGGGGTTGCAGTAGCATGAATTTATTTAGATTTTTGTCAAAAATGTTTGGGATAGATAATCTATTCACGGGCTGGACCACAGTGTTTCTCTTGTGGACCATGAAGCCAGAGATCCTCCTGATACAGTCCTTGACCAGAGAGTGCTTTCACAGCTCTGATCTCTTCTCAACTGATCTTAACATTGAAGGACTTGCAGGTATGGCACCCAGAGAACATCTGCCACCCCTGCTCAGCCAGGGAGGCGCAGGCAGAGAAGGTGGCCCAGGAGAGGACAAGGTACTGCGTGGTTGGACCTGGACAAGGTTGGTTAAGGAGAATCTGCTCCATCCCCTCGGCAGGGAATTGAGGGAAGAGTCACTTTCCCTTCAACCACACAAGTGACCACTCTTTGCAGACACCATTGAACCCGTAGGACACATTGCTGGAAGAGCAAACTGCTCATGGGTCCACACTGCCCACCACGGTTCCCAGGGAAATGGGGCAGTTTGAGGCTCTGGCTTACAGTGCTGTCCCCTCACTGTCCCCCTGATGGCAGCCAGGTTTGTAGGGTGCCTTACACACATAATCAAAACAAAAACACTGCATGATCTGGCAAGTCCTCGGTTCCAGCAGCTGAGAGCCACGTTCAGTGTAGCTAAATCCCATTACAAAAATAAATCTTTGGGATACCCCACAGTGCCCTGCAGTAATAATCCTGCCTCAGCTTAACTCCTGTAGGGATCAGTTTTATAGCAGCCTAGGAAAACAGACTACTTGATTTACAGAAGCTGGTTCTCTGTTGTCTGTGATACTGTGGTTTGAGAGCACGTGTGGCTCAGTGTCTCCATGTACAGTAGGGTCCATCTTTGTGCTGCTTTCAGCAAGTTTCTGGATGGATATTTATGTCAAATTTTCTAAGGCTATGACATCTTGAAATGCTCACTCATGTTTATCTACTATTTTCTCCAGCAGATACCCATGTAGTCACTGTGGAACCTGCAGTACAGTTTTGTTGGGAAGAAGTTCATCCGACCTTGCAATGGGAACAGAAGGGAGAGAGAAACCCTCAGTAGATGGGTGCTGGGTGTGCTGCAGGTGTTCAGGAGGGATGGCTCAGTGATGAAGGCCCTCATGGAAGCATCAGAGGACCTATTGTTTGTCTTTTTGCTGCTGCAAGTACCCTGTGAAGCTTAAATCAAATATGCTGCCATTATACATGTCTCATGATTGTACCTCCCAAGGATGCTGGAAGGGGAAATGCGGGAAAGGGGGTTGGGGTAGGTTTGGGTGTTTGGGGATTCTGGCCCTGCCTCTTCAAGACGGCTGTGGGAGAAGCTGAAAGTCTGGTAGGTGTAACTGGAGACCAACACACTCCTATACAGGGAGAATTTTTAGAGATCCCCTGGCTCTCAGAATCATAGAATCATAGCATGGTCCAGGCCATTCTCTAGGGTCATCTAGTCCAACCTCCCCGCAGTCAGCAGGG
Source organism: Nycticryphes semicollaris (assembly GCA_013400055.1). NCBI lineage: Eukaryota > Metazoa > Chordata > Aves > Charadriiformes > Rostratulidae > Nycticryphes > Nycticryphes semicollaris. Next base: position 45,324 of record VXBJ01005765.1, on the reverse strand, counting down.
ACACCCCCAACTAGACCAGGCTGTCCAGGGCCTCATCGAGCCTCCCCTTGAATATCTCCAGGGAAGGGGCCTCAACCACCTCCCTGGGCAACCTGTTCCAGTGTTTCACCACCCTCAGAGTAAAGAAGCTATTCCTAATATCCAGTCTAAATCTGCTCTACTCCAGCTTGAATCCATTGCCCCTTGTCCTTTCACTGCAGGCCTTTGTAAACAGACCCTCCCCAGCCTTCCTGTACCCCCTTCAAGTACTGAAAGGCTGCTCTTAGGTCTCCCCGAAGCCTCCTCTTCTCCAGGCTGAACAGCCCCAGCTCCCTCAGCCTGTCCTCGTAGCAAAGGTGTTTCAACCCCCTTATCATCTTTGTGGCTCTCTTCTGGACCCGTTCCATCAGGTCCATGTCCTTCTTATGTTGAGGTCTCCAGACCTGCACACAGTACTCCAGGTGAGGTCTCACCAGAGCACAGTAAAGTGGCAGAATCACTTCTCTGGACCTGCTGGCAACACTTCTTTTGATGCAGCCAAGGATGTGATTGGTCTTCTGGGCTGCAAGTGCACTCTGCCTGCTCATGTCCAGCTTCTCGTCCATCAGGACCCCCAAGTCCCTTTCCTCAGGGCTGCTTTCTAACACCTCATCCTCTAGTCTGTATTGACAGTGAGAGTTGCTCCAGCCCAGGTGCAGAACCCTGCTCTTGCTCTTGTTGAACCTTATGAGGTTCACCTGGACTCACCTCTCCAGCCTGTTCAGGTCTGTCTGGATGACATCCCATCCCTCTGGTGTATTGACAACACCACACAGCTTGGTGTCATCTGCAAACTTGCTGATGGTGGACGCAATCCCTCTGTCTGTATCATTGATAAAAATGTTAAGCAGTACTATCGGTCACAGCACAGACCTCTGAGGTACACCACTTGTCACTGCTCTCCATCTGGACCTCAAGCCATTGAGTACCAATGTACTCAGTGTGAAGAAGTGTGGCTTTCAACTTTAAACCAGATTTCTCTTAAAGAGGGCTTTTCTAAACATTTTAGGTACTTAATTAGATATCTTGGGCAAATAATTAAATTGAGGGAAAATGTCTAAATTACAACTTCCAGGTGCATTTCAGCAGCATGCAGCACGCGCATGTTGTAGACTCATAGAAGGGTTTGGGTTGAAAGGGACCTTCCCTTCCATTCCCACCCCCTGCCCTGGGCAGGGACACCTCCCACCACACCATGTTGCTCCAAGCCCCCTCCAACCTG
>VXBJ01005765.1:259-43327 GCA_013400055.1 Nycticryphes semicollaris | reverse complement strand
CTCCAGACCTGCACACAGTACTCCAGGTGAGGTCTCACCAGAGCACAGTAAAGTGGCAGAATCACTTCTCTGGACCTGCTGGCAACACTTCTTTTGATGCAGCCAAGGATGTGATTGGTCTTCTGGGCTGCAAGTGCACTCTGCCTGCTCATGTCCAGCTTCTCGTCCATCAGGACCCCCAAGTCCCTTTCCTCAGGGCTGCTTTCTAACACCTCATCCTCTAGTCTGTATTGACAGTGAGAGTTGCTCCAGCCCAGGTGCAGAACCCTGCTCTTGCTCTTGTTGAACCTTATGAGGTTCACCTGGACTCACCTCTCCAGCCTGTTCAGGTCTGTCTGGATGACATCCCATCCCTCTGGTGTATTGACAACACCACACAGCTTGGTGTCATCTGCAAACTTGCTGATGGTGGACTCAATCCCTCTGTCTGTATCATTGATAAAAATGTTAAGCAGTACTATCGGTCACAGCACAGACCTCTGAGGTACACCACTTGTCACTGCTCTCCATCTGGACCTCAAGCCATTGAGTACCAATGTACTCAGTGTGAAGAAGTGTGGCTTTCAACTTTAAACCAGATTTCTCTTAAAGAGGGCTTTTCTAAACATTTTAGGTACTTAATTAGATATCTTGGGCAAATAATTAAATTGAGGGAAAATGTCTAAATTACAACTTCCAGGTGCATTTCAGCAGCATGCAGCACGCGCATGTTGTAGACTCATAGAAGGGTTTGGGTTGAAAGGGACCTTCCCTTCCATTCCCACCCCCTGCCCTGGGCAGGGACACCTCCCACCACACCATGTTGCTCCAAGCCCCCTCCAACCTGGCCTTGAACCCCGCCAGGGATGGGGCAGCCACAGCTTCTCTGGGCAACCTGGGCCAGGGTCTCACCACCCTCACACCAAAGAAGTTCTTCCCCGGATCCCAGCTCAATCTCCCCTCTTTCAGTGTCAAACCCTTCCCCCTCATCCTATGGCTCCCCTCCCTCATCAAGAGTCCCTCCGCAGCTTTCCTGGAGCCCCTTTAGGGACTGGAAAGGCCTCTAAGGTCTCCCCGGAGCTTTCTCTTCCCCAGGCTGAACACAACCAACTCTCTCAGTCTGTCCTCAAAGGAGAAGGGCTCCAGCCCTCTAATGTCCTGTTCTAACAGCCTACAGTTGATGTCACAGAACATCATTACTCCTCGGAGCTGAAGCCTGAGATCATCAACCCAGACACACTAGGTCCTCTGAGATCAGGACCCACCACATCCTTCTGTAGTCTTGTCCAAGAATTGGCTTAATAAACTCCATGGATTATTATTATTTTCTTATGTTTAGGTAAAACAGAGCCCTACCCTTCCTGTCTGGAGCAACCTTCTCCTCGCTGGAATGGTGTTAGAAGGTCCTGTTTGTGCTGTGGCCATGAGGGGATCTTACCTGACCATACAGAGAGACATCTGTGTTCCTAGAGCTAAGCAAGGATGGCTGGTAATATTCTGGAATAAGCATTAAAACACATTACCTCAAGGAAATACTGCTCTTTTGAATCAAGGCAATTTTGAGCCTCAGGGACATTTTGAGCCCTGGGAAGAAAAGTGCATATCTAAAGAAATAATTCTCCTGAACCCGTGATTTCTAGCAATGGGAACAGGAGGGTGATGTCTTGCACTGAATCCCAGCCTGAAGGGCTGTATTAGAGCCCTGGTGGGTTTGTCAGTGGTTGAGAGACATTCAAGCTCAACAAGGGAATGTATAGCTAAGAATAGTTTTCTTTTTTCATGCACATCTTTCACCAGAGCAGGGAATAATGTTTCATTATATGCATTGTAGGAAATAAATCCATGCTTTACTTCTTTCTGCCTTTAACCTGCAAGGTTCAGAGTTACTCCACTGCCAGTCTGTAAAGCAGGAGTGGTGGATCCCTCCTGGTGTGCCGTCACCAGAATACAAAACTTAAGGTACTTGGGAGGCAAAAAGGGGCTTCTCTAACGAGCCGGGTGAGTCAGTTTGCAGGCTGGAGCCTTGGTCTTCCCGTGACGAGCATTAGTCAGAGTGTTCCTGGCATGTGGCAGGAGAGCGGAGAGAGTGCCTGGACCTGGAGGGTCTCCTGCGAGTTTGCCGGCTCCCGCCATCCCTTCTGGAGGTGGCTGCAGTTCAGCGCCGTGCAAACCGATCCCTCCACAGAGGTCACCCAGCAGTTCTTCTCCTGGGCTGGGGGAAAAACCCTCCCCAAATGTCCCTTATTATTCTTGATTAGGAGAAAAAACTATATAGAGAGCCTTTCAGTATTGAGAGTTTCGTTACCAGGCGGACAACAGAAAGCACAAATTTATCAAAATGAAATGGAAGTCAAGAGAACATACTGTCTAAGGCAACAAGGCGGTTCAGACAGCTCTGCAGCAGCCTAAACACATGACAGACTCAAGCAGCTCCCACCGCTGCCAACACAACTGCTCGCAGGGGCTGCCAAGAAGCCAGATGCTGCTGCTGGAAAAAATATCTTCCAGAGTTTGGCATTGGGATCCTGTGATTACCATCCAAATGGGAGGAGATGGAGTGGTAGAATGTGAGTTTAGTATTTAGCACCCCAGAACTGTGCAGCAGCCTTTGAAGGCAGAGGAAAAAAGTTCAAGCAAAATATTTTTGCTAAAAATATGTTCGGAGAAATGAACTTTTTTTTTTTTTTTTAAAATAGCAGAAAACCAAAACCAAACTATTATTAAAACAACGCAAAATATTTGATGTCCCTATCAATTAAATGAGTAAAACCAAAGAGGATTGTGGATTCTTTACTTTGAGTAAATTTTGTTAAGGAATAGTTTTATAAAGGTCAGAGCATGAGCTCTTTGTCTCTCATGTTGTTGCTAATGGAAAGTTCCACTGCAGATAGCATCACAGTGACTCCCCTTCCCAAGACAAATAGAGATGGGTCGGAGCATTCCCCTGTAAGTTTGGGAAGGGTTGGATTTAGATCCAAGGTCTGCAGCAAGCCCTTCTCTCCTTGACAAACAGAGGGTAAATCCCTGAATCCAAACTGACCCAGGGCTCGGGAGAAAATTGCGCCCCAAACCACTGGAGCCTGGTTCCAAATCTTCCAATCTAGCCCCATGTTTGAAGGTAAAGCAATAGAGGGATGGGACCTTTCTTAAGGAGGTTCAGGCTGCTCCTGAACCTCCTCCTCCTCCTTTCTAACAACTGTGGCTGATTCTTTCATAATCTGTGTGACTGCAAGAGGATTTGGGAGTCCCTTGTGTCAGGCGAGGGCTCTGTGCCCACCTGGCCAAGGCTGCCTCGTGGACGTGGTGGTTGCGAGTGCTCGGCAGGTTATAAAAAGGCAAGGTCTGCTCCCCTGGCCAGCCACGCTCACCTCTGGTCTCCAGTCCCAGGCTGCTATACGTGTGCTGGATCCACTCCAGGACTGGGAATCCTATTATTGTAGTAATAGTAGTAATAGTAATAATAACAACCCAAGTGGGAACTCAGAAACTTACATCTGGAAAGTTAAGAGGTGAAGGCTGTTTTGTTTTACTTGTATTTTTGAGTTGCTTATTTTTATGGTAGGTTTGTATTTCAACAAATGTTATCTCCTTGCCTGTTGTAACATACGACTAGATGATCTTAAAGGTCCCTTCCAACCTAGATGTTTCTATGATTCTATATCGGAAAAAAATAAACAAAGCCGTTAGTCATCATCTCCCATACCCTGCTCTCTGGGCACATCAGATCCTTCTGGAGGAGAGGTTGGCAGAGAAGCAGAGAGCATGTTCCCTCATTTGGGATCTGCCCCAGGGGTGCTGCCCCCTTTCCTTTGGGGAGGTTTATAAAAGGCAGGAGGACCCCGAGGCAAACCCATGCGTGTCCTGGAGGGCTCAGTATGTGGCATTCCTGGTGGACAGGCATGAAGATGCTCAGAGGGATGACACACCTCTCCTGTGAGGACAGGCTAAGAGAGGTTGTTCAGCCTGGAGAAGAGATGGCTCCAGGAGACCTTAGACCAGCCTTCCAATATCTGAAGGGAGCTGCCGGAAAGCTGGGGAGAGACTCTGTCAGGGAGTGGAGTGATAGGACTAGGGGTAATGGTTTTAAACTGAAAGAGGGGAAATTTAGATGAGATACCAGAAAGAAATTCTTGACTGTGAGGGTGATGAGAGCCTGACCCAGGTTGCTCAGAGAATTTGTGGCTGCCCCATCCATGGAGGGGTTCAAGGCCAGGCTGGATGGGGCTTGGAGCAACCTGGTCTGGTGAGAGGTGTCCCTGCCCAGGGCAGAGGGGCTGGAACTGGATGATCTTGAAGGTCCCTTCCAACTCTAACCATTCTGTGATTCTATGATTCCTGGCCAATGCCATTCCTCTCCTGGGCACAGCCTGAGTCCCAGCTGGCCTGGCTGGTGATGTTTGCCTTCTTGAAGGCCACAAGGGTCCCAGGTAACTCTTTACCTAGTGCAATTTTCTAGTAGCTTTTGATACAGCTGGCCATGTGAACTGGTAAATTCATGTTAATTTTTCAGCAATCAGATAAAATAACACAAAATATCCTGATGATCCTTTAAATTAACTAATTACTTACCCACATGTAGCTGATGGTCCTCACCAGATTCTGTTTGGACATTGCTGTTTCATAAGGCTGTTTGACTTGGGAAGGGGGGAAGCCAGGGTGTTTCCAGGTGAAATGGCAGCAGGACGCTGACACACCACTCCGGTGTCCCCTAGTCCATTCTGGAGACTGGGACAGATTTGCTTCCCCAGCCCTCGGCCAGGCAGGGAGTTCTGATAGGAATGAGCTCTGAGTTTGATCAGTGTAAGATGGTGGAGATCATTGCTTTAAAAAAAAAAAAAAAAAAAAAAAAACAAAAAAAAAAAAAAAAAAAAAAAACCAAACAAAAAAAACCAAGCAAAAAAAAAATAATCCAGAGAATGTGGGTGGCATCTTATGTTGGGGACTCACTTCCATTTGCCTGTGCATGCTGTTGACCCTGGCAGTGGTGACAGTCCCAGGCAGACAGAGTATCCAGATGTGCCTTTTTACTTCACATGGGAAAGAAATTTTATCTGGTCCGATTAACAGATAGGATTATTATTTTTTTTCCCTGACAGAAAGCATTGCGAACTATAATAATTTAAAATACATCTCTGCATTATCACTTTTCTAGATTTCCCCTGTCATTCGACTGTGTGTGTTCAGAGGCACGTGTGCCCTCCCAAGCTCAGGCTCAGGTTTCCAGCTTTAACTCCTGCCTTCCCTAAACGTTATTGCAGTGTCATCAGCAGGAGCTCTGTTTCTGCTATTTCAGAATCCACAATGAATTAAAATAATTTGTTCTTCAGATCTTCTTTAAGCCCTTGATGGTGATGTTATTCAATCAGTCAGCTTAATAAAGGCTCCTGGAGTTCCCGATGTGATGAAGCCTCTCCTCAATCACTAATTTTGACCTGGGGTTCAAGTAATGTTCTTTATAGTGCTGTTCTGGCATCCAATTTGTATACCAGCCACTGGAAATGTGATTTGGTTGTGTTTCTCAAGGAAGGGCTTAAACCGCTAGGATACTTTAAAGAAATGGCCAGGTTTTCTAATACTTTCCATAGGTTTTCAGTTGAACTTTGGGAAAGAAAAGAGGGGGGAACAAGCCTTTGCAGCGATTAACTGGCCACCTGCCTCTCTAAGGAGCGCCCTCCATGGCCACTCCTGGAGGACGCTGCGCTCTCTATGCCTTTTCCAGCCGTTCGGGACATCTGGATACCGTATGTGAGACTTTCTCTTGGTGCCTGCAGGTGCCGAGGAATCTTAGCTGTAAATGTACTTGTCTGCAGTCGCTTGCATTAAGAGGCAAGACGTCTCTTGAAATAACTTCTGAAATTAAGATGCTGTTAAGATTTGGGTAGTTAAAGTGTTAGTATATTCTGGCCGCTCTGAAGAGGTGCCATAGCCACACTCTTTCACGGTGGGTACTTTACCACCAGTCCATAGATGCCGAGTGTCTTAGAGAGGTTTGGGGCTGTCTTTGCCCACTCACACCTTCATGCATTACCTTCTAGCAGAGACTCTGAGTCCGTGGACAAGGTTGAGTTACCGTGAGATTAACTTAGCTGTTAACCATCAGCATCTCAGCTACTCCTCAGTCTTTGCCCATGCTTGCTTTTCCCCTGGAGGAAAAATACATGAGCTTTTGTTCTTGGAGAAACAGACGGCTATAAGGTGCTGTAAATTGAATTTACACAATGGTGTAAATTGTATTTATCTCACTGTAGCTTCTCTGTGTACCCACACCCCTTGCAAGATTTCATACCTGGATGGATCCACCAGACTACACAGGGGACATGAAGAGAAAAACTATGTATGATTCACAATATAGGACTTTCATCCTCAGAATTGGCTGATTTAACCTCTTCCCATCAGTTTACTTGGAGCAACTAGCCCATTGCACAATAAGCCAAGCCAGCACTAGTTTCAAAACACGTGAGATCTAGGATACTTTGGATCAGGAACCACAGGTTTAAATCAACTTCAGACAACATGCAGCAAGTCAAAGTTTGTCCTTCTGAACAGAAATGTAATGGAACACATCTGAAAAACTGCAAAAACCAAACCAAGCAACAGCTACAGCTAAAGCTAGACACTCCCTTTGCCTGCTGAGAGAAATGCCTTTTTCTGGGGAGCGCTGCTAAGATGTTGGATGGCTGCCTGTCTCCTCTGCTGGGGGAAGGAAGGGACCTCTGTTGAGGGGGTGGCCAGTCCCCTCAAGAGGATAACTCCATGCAGCTTTCTCTCTCTCTCGCCTCCAAGGATGGCTCAGGGACAATGCCCTTCCAAAGTCTGTGCTAGCCTTTGAAAGCTTACGTGGTTTTACTTCAAAATCTTAAGTAGCTTAATTCATGTTAGAATCACCCACTGCCACTCATTGCAACAGTGGGTTATTATGTATTATATTACAGACAAGAACTGGTTTCAGGAACTGTTGGTTACCTTCACATGGTAGTATGTTAGTGTTTGGTTGTCTAGAGAAATACCTTAAGCTCATCTTCCTGGCATGATCTATTTCTCATTTTTCACTCCACTGTGGTGAGACCCCACCTGGAGCACTGCATCCAGCTCAGGGTTCCTCAGCACAGGACACAGACCTGTTGGAGTAGGGCCAGAGGAGGCCACGGAGATGTTGGGAGGGCTGGAGATCCTCTGCTGTGAGGACAGGTTGAGAGAGTTAGGGGGGGGTTCAGCCTGGAGAAGAGAAAGCTCCGGGGAGACCTTAGAGGCCTTTCCAGTCCCTAAAGGGGCTCCAGGAAAGCTGGGGAGGGACTCTTCATGAGGGAGGGGAGCCATAGGATGAGGGGGAAGGGTTTGACACCAAAAGAGGGGAGATTGAGCTGAGATCTGGGGAAGAACTTCTTTGCTGTGAGGGTGGTGAGATCCTGGCCCAGGTTGCCCAGAGAAGCTGTGGCTGCCCCATCCCTGGGAGTGTTCAAGGCCAGGCTGGAGGGGGCTTGGACAACATGGTGTGGTGAGAGGTGTCCCTGCCCAGGGCAGGGGGTGGAATTGGATGATCTTTAGGTTCCCTTCCAACGCAGACCATTCTATAATTCATATTTGTCTGAGGAAAATACCTTTATTTTACCTGTATCTGGAGCTGACTTGGTTTGGTCTCTTGACTGTCATGTGGAGACATAATCTGCTTGAACTGTGAAACATAAGCCTTTAAAGTTCACATACCAGGCACTTAAAGGCTGTTATAGTGTCCTCTTTTCCAGGGAAGCAGGACCCTACTCATTAGGTGCAAGTCACCTAGGCTGAAAAGCTGCTGGTCATTCCCTCAGGTCATCGGCTCCAATTACCTTAGCAGAATAGTATCACCCATAACAACCTAAGTAAATCAGGAAGTCACCAAACAAGGGAAGTAATTACAGCTTCTTTCAGTACTGAAAAAGCAACCTGTTCTTTTACGACCCATCAAAACCATGTGTTTGCCTTTAGTGGTTAAAATAAAGGGTGTGCAATTTGGGAATAATCCAGCTATGAAGTTTCCTTAGTAATTGGCAAGTCCTGAAAGGTTTTCACTTCTGCAATTTTAAGGTGGTGAGCATGAGATTAATTTAATTTTCTTTTAGATTAGCCTTTAAGGGACACTACAAAACCAAAGAATGACATTTGCAAATGGTGAACCCACATTTCAGCCATTTGACATAAAAACAATTTTGTTAACTACCTTTAAATTTCATTTATGATGTGATTTAGTCATGCTGTAAACCAGAGGGTCAGTCACTGTAGCTGTATCAAACATTTCAGGCTTCAAAAAAATATTCACCACTTCCAGAAGAAGGTCTAGCGTGTTACTCAACCCTAAGAGTAGTACTATCAGTTTACGCAACTCACTCTTGTTTTTCAGTCTTCATTTCAACACACCCATTCGTTTGATTCAGATTCAGCTGATTCTGGGTGAAAAAGTATTTGTTTGCGGCAAGTCTACATGTGGGGTTTTTTTTATAAAGCACTTTCCACAGGTCCAGGGGACAGGCACACGTCCTTGGTGTAATGGCGGGAGCTTCTGTAAATCCAAGCGTGAATGTCTGTTCTTTTTTTTCTTTTTTCTTTTTTGAAATAAAAAGCCAGATCGCACACAGTCCTTAGCTCCATGCTTAGACTGAGCATATGACTAATCTGGCTGAAATCAGCGGGATGACTCAAAATACTTAAAATTATGTGCATCCCTGCCCCAGGGCCAACACACGGGACGCTTAATGCTGGGGGAACAGTTTTTCGCCTAAATGACAGTTCATTCACTCATTTCTCTGGAAGAAAGAATAAAAGGAAGAATAACAAATAGATTAGGATATTGCTCCTGACCTTTGTGTGGGGAGAGTGTCTAACTATTACATCTCAATTTTAATTGAGAAATTCAGTCATTAGATCATCATGTTGCATTCCTCTGCATTTCTTCAAGGGTTGTGTGTCAAATTTTCAGTGTCCTTTGTGTCATATGTTTTACTTGACAAAGGTGGCCTGGTTTTTTTTTTTCTGTGAGTGAACTGTCTACAAATCTCCGCCTGTGTCTTAGGTGTGTTTGTTGCCGGTGAAGCAAACAGCTATATCTCCAGTAGGCTGTGACAAAGCCCTGGACTGTAGAGGTGTTCTCAAGCAGTTGGTGTTCCTGAGAATGAACTGAAACCTAAATGAGTGCTCAGTGCGTAGCCCTCTGTGAGGGCTAAATCTATGCCTTCCCAACAAACCATCCTTCGCTTTCCAATATGCTGGAAAATTTGCCCACTGCTGGAAGATTCGCAGCGTGTTATGTCTTTTGTTTTTTTTTGGTTACTGCTAAAAAGTTTGGAGTTTTGTCTTCTAAACTGGGCACAAAGGTCTTCCCAAACTAAGAGCAAGGGCAGGATGTGCTCAGAGCAGCGATGCCGGCTGCTAATGAAAATTGGGAGAGAAGAAAAAAATGGCAGGGACCTTCATTGCTGAGTTATTTCCAAAGGCTCCAGCAAACCTCCCTGCTCCCCGCACGCTCCTCTCTGCTGGGGTTTTCCCAGACCTGCTGTACATTCACTGATTCATCCTCTCCAGTGCTGTGACACCAAAATGTTTCCAACGGAAGGCAAGAAACCAGGTCAGCAGAGTGGAAGTAACCAAGGAAAAAAAACACATATTCTTGTATTGGGAGAAAAGTCAGAAAAAAAAAATAATAATAGATGAATGGAGTAAAGTGGGATATAAAAAAAAAAAAGAAAACATCCACGGACTGGATTTGCAAACCAACATCTGACAGCTGTAGTACATTCGGTGTCTAACATCCCAATGGTTCAATGAAAAAAAGCAAAGCAAATGGTACAGGCTCTGAAAATCCCACGCCTGAGCTGTTTTGTGTTTACTCAGCAGAGCTCCTAAAATAGAGCTGCGCTTTAATTACGCCTGGCCCTTAAACCATCGGTGCCGTGAAAAAGTTGGTAAAATATTCTCTGGTAGAAAGCAGGTGGGTGTCCTTCCTGTTGTGTGCTCGTCCCTCAACAGCCTGAACAGAAGATCCCAGGCTGGTCTGCAGGACTTTCAAGGGAACACTTGCAGTTCTGTGTAGACCAGCTTGCCCAGCAGAAACCCACTGAACTGATGATGAGGGAGAATTTCCTTTTTGTTGCTTCCCATTAGCTCATACCATTGACCCTTTCCCAGTTCCTTTCCAGATTTTGCTTTTCAAAGTAGCTGCCGGCACAGCTGGTGGTGTGTGGCTCACACACTGACAGCAGTGGGTTCCTCACCTCAAAATGTGGACATTTCAGGCCAAAAATGTTTCCAGCCTTAGTCCACAAGCATTTATGGGCTCCTTCAGGACCATGTCACAGCCTGCACCAGGTCGCCACGAACACAGCTCGCTGATCCTGCCACCAGCATCCCCTCTAACTGGGGCGATGGCAGCCCCGGCAAACACTCTGTACGCAGATCAGCTTCACTCTCCGTTTTGCAGCTGAAGCCAAGTGGGAACATAAACCGCACTGACCAAGGAAAGTTGGGGAAATTGCCAGTGAATGCAGAAAAAAAGAAAAGGAAGGAAGATGTGGAAAGCAGGAGGTAAGAAAATGCTATTTATTTAATGCTCAGCGTGTTGATTTGGGTCAGGCCTCGCAAAGCGGTCAAATATCTACAGAAGTGACCTTCCCTTTGGTAGAGAATAAGATGTCGGATCAGTGCTCCAGTGTCAGGGTGGGGATTAGCTGGATTAATTGTTTGGCGGAGACACCAGGTGGGTACAAAAGTTAAAAACTCATCTGTCAGCGTCATTCTGGGTGGTTTGTTCAACCCGCTGTAGGGTATGGTGCTGGTGAGGAAATCACAATTCCAGTCTAGATTCAGATGTGGAAGGAAAATACAAACATCCGACATGCCTTTTGCCCAAATTTTAAGAGAGTTCAGGCCCAAAGGCTGGCTTTGACTCTATGAAGGTAAACTTAGTCCTCTAGAGGGCATGGTTACACTGATTATATATTTAATAATTAACTAGTATTACCTTGGCTATCTGTTAACTATTACTGGTATAAATCAGGAGTCAATGGACTGACACAGGTAGAGTTTCATTGTCTTTAAACCTTATTGTAAAGTTTTCTACATAGTCTCTCTTCTTGAGGAGGCTGATCCTGTACAGGCCAGAAGGTTTGCGTTTGATCACTAGGGAAGCTTTCCAAGAGGTAATTATCATAGAACCATAGAATCATGTAGTAGTTTGGCTTGGAAGGCAAGGGACCTTAAAGACCATCAAAGAAGGTCATGATGAGATCCATAGCAAAACAATTAAGTAATATAGACAAAATCCTGCTGCATCTGGATTTCCCTAGATAAAAATCTTAGAATCACAGAATGGTTTGGGTTGGAAGAAATCTTAAAGATCATTGAGTTCTAACCCCCCTACCTTGGGCAGGGACACCTTCCACCACACCAGGTTGCTCCAAGCCCCATCCAGCCTGGCCTTGAACCTCTCCATGGATGGGGCAGCCACAGCTTCTCTGGGCAACCTGTTCCAGTGCCTCACCACCCTCACAGCAAAGAACTTCTTTGTGAGGTCTAACTCTTTCTTTGGTACCAAAATCCAACACGAAAATCAGTGAATCTGTATTTCACATGTATTTATACTCCTTCTCTGGTTAATCCTGGCATCGCTTGGGATGCCTGGGCTGGGTCATCTGAATAGCAGCACAATATGGAGGTTCAAGTCCATCCTTCTCAGAAAGTGTGGCAGCTCTAGACACTAAATAACAATTATTTGCGTTTGGGCAATGTCATGGTTGAACTCCTCCAGCCCAATTTTCAAAGTTAAAAAAATTGTGCAGATGTAAATGTGACCACCATCTGAGTCACTGCATGTGTCTCCCTGGTGTGCAAACAGAGCAGAGGTTTGAATCCAGGACTTTGTCAGGCAAAGGAAGATGCTGCATGAGCTGATCCAAAAAATCCGCCTCCTCCGCCGAGGCAGCACAAACTGCGCAAAGCCCTTTTAATCAGGGAGTCCCGTCTTTATAGAGCTTGCACAAGGTTCACTCGTCTGTAATGCAAACACCTGCATTTTATTCAGTTTTACAATATTTAAATCCTCTTATAAAATAAACCGCTACTTGCTGCAACGTTTCCCATGCTGTATGTCCAAGATCTGATGAATTTAAAAGCTATTTTCTAAGATGCATTGGAGAAAGAGAAGGCCTGGAAGCAGCCATCAGCTAGTGTTACAAATAGAGAAATATCAGTCTATTTTTTGTGGCTTCCTTCAGCTTCTGACTACATTCCACAGGCATAAGATGTTAAGATTTCTTTCTTGGGTCATTCCGAGTGCCAAACCAACACCTAGGAACTGAGAAGCATGTTAATCTGCACTAATTTGTTATCATCACTGAGCCGTGCCACACAGGATCCCTTTACTTCTCTTTTTTAATTACACTTGGAAGTCATCCTCGGCCATCACATCCTCCTTGTCCTGGACTGTGATGACTAAAGTCTTACGTTTTCTCAGTTTGCTGGCAAAAAAAAATAAATACCCATGTTGTCTTTTTTTGAGTTCTTTCTTATAGCTGAGGAAATTATATTCTTAACCGGTTTAAAGGGTATCTACTGGCCTGTGGGTAAACCAGATGCTTTGGGTTGAATCTGTGCTTCCCATTTCAACGTGGAGCTCACAAGGTCTGGGCTGCCCTTCCCTTGGGCTCCTGCTGCTCACAAACATTGGCCAAAGCCAATATGGTTCTTTGCCTCACACAACTTCATCCTTAACGGGTGTGCAGGAAGAATACAGTCTAGAAGAGAGTCTAATCCCAGAACTTTGATGCTGACCTGATGATCTGACCTTTCTCTGAAAGTGGATTAAGGTGTTCTGAGTGATAACGTCAATCTCTCTTTTACCACCAAAAAGCTCTAGGCCAGGTTTGTGAAAGGGCTGAATTAGCAATTGCTCCTGAAAAATTCAGGCTGGATTTTTATGCACAAGAAAAGACCTCTTCATAGCTTAGTTTCTTGCACAGATTTGAATTTACTGTATGCATCCAGCGAAACTTTTGTTCTCTGTTTTTAGGAGCAGAGCCAGGCAAAACTCTCCTTCAAAATAGAAAAAAAAATGATGTAATTTTCTGGTCTCCCTTTTGTCTTTATTTTCAGCTAATACTTGGATTTAACAGCCGCAAGGATTTCCTGCGAGAGCTAAGCTACTGCAAATCTTCAGCTGATTTCTTTGTGCTCGTCCTGCCCGTCTCTCCCTGTCCGCTGGCTGTGGTTGATCTTAATTCAGGAGTTTTGGAGGCGGTTGTGTCCTGGGTTTAAATCAGCAGGTCCCTGGCCTTAGACAGCTCAACTCTGTTACAATGCTATTATCAGCATTAAAAATAACAATACGAAATCCTTGCGCCGAACAAGTTCTGAAGCTGCAGTTCCATGGCCGGAGGTACTCTGATTGGCTCATTGGCAGGAGATGCAGATACCTCGGCATTATGCCATGGTCTGCGGCATAGACATAGACATCCCTTGACACCACTGTGGGCTGGATGCACTTGTGTAATTTTTTTTGCAGGATGAAGGCCATGGGAGAGGAAGGAGGGGGTTGGAACAGGGTTGTGTTGGCTTCGACGCTGGACATGCTGTCTCAGATCATTGTTACTGCAACCCTTTCATTCTAATTCATCCATATCAACCATTTTTAGGTCTTTTCAATGTTTCACTCTTGCCATCATGCTGAAGAAGGCTTTGGCCATGCTTCATTATGCTTGGCTGGTGTCAGCGAAGGAGTGAGTGACACCGTTATCCAAGTCTATCTCTTCACCACAACGCAAACAGCCAAGCGCTGTTGGCCCCAATGGATATTGCTCAGCAGATCTTTGTCAGGCTTGTTCAAACAAGATATGTTACCACTGACCTACCAGCTAAAAGTTCATGCCTCCGACTCCAGGATACTTCTTGTCATTTGTTCATTGAAATAATTAGTTATTGTAAGATTATCACATTAAGAAGGAATTTATTTTTTGGTTTGTTTTAAGAAGAATGGCGTTCTTCTTACTATCAGATGCTGGGTAGGTAGTTTATTCTTTTGCTTTCTATTCCAGTGTGGGTTTGGGTTCATGAAAATGAGAGAATCTAAGGCTCAAACAGAGCCAACTGCTTTACAAACCTCCTCAAGCCTTTGCCAATTTAATTCATTGCTGGCTAACACAGCTCAGGCTTCTTTTAAGTGAAAGGTGCCAATCACACAGAATTATACGGTGGTTTTGAACAAAGCCAACTCACCTGTTTGCTGGAGACTTGAATCAGACCACCAAACGCATTTTCACTTATGCCTAGAAATGAGCCAAACCCACAGAGTCCAGATCCAAATCTGGCTTCAGGCTCTCATGCTCTGATTCTGATGGACTCTATGGCTTCTTTATTTAAAAGACCATGAGGATATATCAAAGACTAACTTTAGTTTAGGCCTATGAGGCATGACAGAACATCCAGTCTTGATTCAGAGCCACCACAGAGCATGGCCTAATGAACTTTTCACTCCCCGGACAAAGTAATTTACAGATTTTGTTCTGATCTACTTTAGATGACTTCTGGGCTTTTACTTTTCATTTCCTCAGTTCCCCAATCCATACAAGTTCCTAGGTCAGTTCAGGCATTGCTCATCAAAACTGATGGTGGTCTATCTTAGTTTCACAATGCTTTCTTCACGCATAGAGCAGCGTGCATTTTGGATCTGGCAGCTGAAACAGCTCGTTTTCTTCATATTCCTTGACTGAATTCAGGGGAGCTAGCTGTGCTGGGACCGCAAGGAGGAAGGTTAAATTTCATCAAGCCTTTTTTCAAAGAAAATGTAAGAGCTAGCATTTGCTATGGGGGCTGATGCACAGACCCGTGCATCTCATTTGCGCTCTCTGGATTTGAGGTTCAAATGTAACAGAATGAACAAAACTCTTCATCTTGCTAAGACAGGGGCACTACATCCTGTGCAGTCTACTGCATTAATTTATTTCGTGGGACATCTTGAGAGTCAAGTTCCTGGCATCCTTGTAGAAATACCATAAGAGAACATACAACTTTTGACATGGGGCGTTGTCCTTGAATCTGCAGTCTAAACGTTTCTGTGGTCCACCAGAAAGTATTGGTGACCAAACAGCAAGCATGGTGTTGAGTGGTGGTACCTGTCCTGCAAAACCTTAATTTCTGAAGTGGAGTGTGACTACATCAAGCCCAGCAGCTCTGGGGAGGGATGTGAGTAGAGGTTCCCTGGGGACAGAGGTCAAGCATGAGGCTATAGGTCTGTGGAACTGTAGCATTTCCGAGTTGAAATTATTATTACTGTGTTTTCAAATTTCCTTTCAAGTTCCTAATTACCAACAGCCAAACCAAAATAGCTTGAAGCCCTGAATTTCTCTATCCATGCACAGCCTAACAGCATTGCCAAGCCATATTCTGTTACACTATTTAGTACAAATTATTTGCTGTCCCTCCAATGTATTTCTACTTTTAAATAATGCTTTTTCTTTTGATTCTGTTTTTGCTTCTTTCTCTTTCAGTGTTTTTACCTCTGATGAGTCCCTTGCCATCCCAAATGAAGGGCTAATTTTTTTCAGGTCAGTTTGTGGGAATTTAGGTAAATAAGTGGGTATTCCCATAAATCATGTAGTTTCAGAGGTCAGTGAAAGTGCATATATTTCCATTGCCTCTGGAGAGATTTTTAACCTTAGCTTCTTGATAAATCAATTAAATTTCCTTTTGCTGGCAAAAGTGAGAATAGCACTGTTTGCCGACTCACTGCCTGTACATTTGGCCTGGGACTTGGAGAATGTGGCTGCCTTAATTGCCTTCCCTGGAGAGTCCATCCTGAACGCCTTGACGTGACCAAATTTCCCCCGGCTGCAGTGGCAAGCTTGTGCTGGGGAAGGAGAGCAACAGCAAAGCCCATGCAGGTGGGCACCACTCCCCTCCCAGCCTCTCCCTGCACAGAACCACAGCCTGCTCTCCTGAGAGGAGGAACTATTTTTGCATGAAATGGAAAGGACCCGAGTGTAGGATAAGGACAGAGAGCATGAAGCAAGGCATGCTGACTCCAAAATGAGTTAAAAAAAAATAATAATACAGATGTAGAAACAGGTGTTCAGGATATGTCTTTCCCACCTTACATCCCTGTCCAACCTAATCCATGGTTGAGGACACAAAATAACGCAAGCATTCCTCCTTCTCCCAATACAACTGCATTCATTCTTCCCTCCCACAGCTTTCAGCACCAGGCATATTCCCTCCACACGGAGCATAGCTCACATACCTCCTCCACCACAAACACACATCCTACTCATGGTCTTCCACGCTTGCAAGTGCAAAGAGAGTGAAGAATATTATACTTCACTTAGGTATTGGCTGTTGCCCCGAGGAGGTCCTCTTTATCTCCCCACGTTCTTCTCAGTCACAGAAGTCTAGGCTGTACTGAGTTGTTTCCTCTTTAAAAATAATCTGTGAAATCAAGGGAGGAGATGCGATTAGGCACTTCTTTCAGTTACATGGAAAATAGTATCACCTTCAGGTGGTTAAAAACCTGATCACATGTAGAGCTCTCCCACAAGTGGCTCTACTCACCAAATTAAGAGTTCTTCTGAGACAAAAGGCAAGTCATGGCGTTTGTAGTAGACCATCTGGGCTCCTAATACTGATCAGAGTGTTTTGAATTAAAATGCTGAGTAATTCAAACTAACAATAGTAAGGCATGACTATAATTAGGGGTTTTTTTGCTCCTGGCAGACAGGCAGTCAGGTGTGTATTGCAGCATATAATGGTTCTTTGTGGTCTCAAGATACTGCGAAGTAGTCATCAAAAGGATGTGCCAGGTAAGGAATTGTAGCCTCCAGAGTGTTGAGAGAGGTAGGTAGAAGGCGCACTGGAGGCCCTAGGACTATACTTTTCTTCCCATGGTATCGTTAGTAGCTCTACTAAAGTCTCCAGGAAGAGGCCATGAGATGGCCAATGCCTCTTCTAACCCTGTACCACTGCAGTAACAGCACTAGTAGGATTTTGTGGCATCTATGGCTATAAGATATCCCAGAAAAGCCATCTGGGGTCCTAATCCCCATGGGAATGCTGTGTGTCAGTTGTGCTAGGACTTTAGTTGTTTGCAGAATGCAGTATTTGCTGGAGCCCCTCTGCCATGAAGACAGGTTGAGAGAGCTGGGGGGGTTCAGCCTGGAGAAGAGAAGGCTCCGGGGAGACCCCAGAGCCACTTCCAGTCCCTAAAGGGGCTCCAGGAAAGCTGCGGAGGGACTCTTGATGAGGGAGGGGAGCCATAGGATGCGGGGGAAGGGTTTGACACCCAAAGAGATTGAGCTGAGATCTGGAGAAGAACTTCTTTGGTGTGAGAGTGGTGAGGCACTAGAACAGGTTGCCCAGGGAAGTTATTGCTGCCCCATCCCTGGCGGGGTTCAAGGCCAGGTTGGAGGGGGCTTGGAGCACCCTGGTGTGGTGGAAGGTGTCCCTGCCCGGGGCAGAAGGGGTGAAGCTTGATGATCTTTAACGTCCCTTCCAACTCTAACCATTCGATGATTCTAAATTGCACTGATGGTACAAAGCCTTAAATGTCTGCAAGTCTGGAACTACTCAAATTCGGCCTCAAGTCACCTTCTTCTGCACTGAGAGGGGAGCCATTTGTACCTTCCTGGATGGGATAGTAAAGAAAATGTTGTTTCTATTCTGAGTCACATTTCTGGAATTCTGTATGACATACAGGGATGGGAGAGTTCTGCTGCTTTCCCACACCTCCATCGTGCTCTCGTTCCAAGAGGCTCATCTGCAGCCCTCACTTCAGTCTTCACTGGGTTGGAGGGGCTGCAAAGTGAAAAGGAGGAAAAAGAATTAACTTGGTGTCTGTGGAAATCCTACCCTTGCATTTGCCCCAGCTGCCAAACATGGAAGTGACTGCAAGTTTTGGACTTGAGCAGATTTTTACTTCTTATTGACTGATATTTTGCGGGAAGCTCTGAAGGGGTTGACGCATTGCCCAAACCTCCTCGCCCGGTCTTTTGGCATCCAGCACAGCTGTTGAGGGGTCTAAAGCTGGGCTGGAAATCTGCAGCCGGGGAGCCTCACCATTACTTCTACCATTTCACCCTACAGATCTGACCTCTTTAAGAGTGATTTGATGTTTCTTTAAGCAACACCCCGTCTCTATGAAGAAATGCCAGCAGAGGAGAAGTTTCAAGCTTGCTATTTTTATTTAAGCTGTTGGAACAGTATGGACATAATGTAAGTAACTGGACCAGCCAAGAGGGTGTCTGTCAGTCAGTGACTCAGTCTTCAGATCAGACAGATGCAAGCCCATATAAACAGGTTCAGCCCAAAAGTCATGATAATAAATAATTTATTTCCGTACATTTCCAAACACCAGATACAGTAAAGTGAGTGTTTTCTTTGGACGCAGGCACTGCTGGTCGGCTGTATTTGCTTCCAGCACCAGCAATAACATGTTCTGAATGAGTGGAGGGAGACTCCGACCACCGTTCTGCCAGAGCCTGCTTGCTTCTTGGTTGAAGTCTTAGGAAATAGCTCTTAAATAGCTTCATGCACTGTTCTGAGGTATGTGGCATCGACAGGTTTGCACTCCATGGCTTGGAGCACTGCAGAGATTGGGTCGGCTAGGTGGGCATCTGGAGAAAGCTGACTTTTAAGGTGTTTTTTTCTCAAAATTGTGGGATTGCTGAGTCACCCACAGCACATGTGAAACATCCCAGGACACCTAAAAATGATTTTAAGTCTTGTGAACTGCCACCTAAAGCTAGGAAAAGGAGTATGTTGCAAAACACTCAGATTTAGATGCAGAAACGTGGAAAATTGACAGGGAATACTTCTGTGGACACTGTCCTTTATCCAGAGTCCTCTGCTGGACCGAGGTGACACTCTTCTTGCAAATGAGATAAGGGAGACCAACCAGGGGTCACCCTAAAATACTACTGCCTGCAGTTTGGAAGCATGATGCTTTGAGATCTTTTCTGTCCTGTCAGAGGATACCTAGAGGTACATAAATAGGTCACATGGTGATATCAAAGAAGACCTCTTGCCCAGGGCTGCTTTGGGCAGATCCATGGCACGAGCCCTCTCTTCCCTGGGACCCTGCTTTCTAACCTGGCATGGGAGGCACAGGCTGTGAAGTTCAGGGCTTGGGACTATCTTGAGGAGTGTGTCAGAAGGAAAGTCCTTGAGGAAAGATGAGACTCTTGTCTCCAGTCGTCTCTTAAAGCAGGGTTTTGTGGGATGTGGACACTGAAATACTCAAGGAGGACAGCAACTCGCTCCAAGGAGCCCATGGTAGCTCCAAGAGCAATCAGTTATGCTGTTCAGAAGAGTGAATCTTCTGAATCTACTGAATCTACAGCCACATGAGTTTGATGCAGATGGAGCAGACTGGTATGTGATGGTTTAGTGTTCATATCAGGTGGTCTTGAAGCATTTCAGGTGCCCAGTGGTCTGATGCAAACTTTTTAATAACTTACCTGTTCATATTCTTGCTGTCTGTGCGCTGGGTCACATCTATTATAGCAGCAAAAATACACACATAAAAATGCAGATAAGGCTTCAAATGCTCCCTGCAAGTTGTATTTAGAACATAATTCATTGGTAAGCTCGATATGATCTTGCCAGGAGAAAGGAAGAATAAAGCATGCAGTATCATAAACAGCATATTCCAAAGTAAATGGTCTCTCAGTCTTCTTACCCACATACCTGGCTTTGAGGACAAACAGTCTGAACTGTCATGGAAATCTTTAACAAGATCTCTGTTCAATGTGGTCATCTAGGAAGGCTTAGAAATAGATATTTATTTTTAATATCCTTTGGCTGGGGATGTATTGTATTTGCCTCATCAAGGAGAAGATGCAAACTGCTTTTCTCACTCAGCTCCCAGTGTAACATGGCAGATGAAAACCTGGAGTCACACACACCTGTATTTGCAGCAGCCTTATTTGCATCTATAAATTGTTCTGTCTCCATTTGCCATTAGGTTACGTGTAAGAAGTGAAAAGCCTTTTGTAGCTGCTAACTCTGCAAACTTAGAGTGGGTTCTGCAAGTCAAAGCTGCTCGTAGGTTTATTAACAGTAGCAATAACGGCCCAGCAGGTTGATAAGCGTAGAGATAACTTGTCTTCCCTGTGTAGCTACAATTATTTGTGAAAATAACCTTATGGAGCCGATGGGTAAGAAGGAGCGCTTTTTAATCATCATCACTCCCTTGGGTACAACTACACTTCCAACACCTGCAGCGTCCAGTGAGCACCTCTGCCAACTAAAACACCTCTCTTCAGAATAATAACTAATACTTTAGAATAACTATTAGCGTAACTAATGCTTCTTTGAAAAGTGGAGGATTAGGTTCCTATGTCCTAGAACAGAGCACCCAGGACAGTTTTGTTTGAGGCTTTGGGAAGAGGTGGAGTAGATTGCTTTCCCGTAAGGTCCTTCATCAGTGGACACTTGCGGGTTGGGGCACTGAAAAATAAATAGCAAAGGTACAATCACTGACAAATCCTCTTCCAAGCCAGGCTCTCAGGCTGGAGGCTCCAAACTATCAAGTACTTTGTCAGTCTCAGCAAGCTGGTAAATAAAGAAAAGGTTCTTCCACATAAATCTTTGGAGCTGATGCTCACAAAGAGTGCTTTCAGCCCAAGCTCCTGCTTCAATGCTCTCCAGCTTAGGGGAGAGCACAGGGAGTCTTATTTACGCATCCAGCAGCAGTTTATGACAGGCACCATCTCATCTCAAGGGTCTGACATATACGTGCATCGTTGTCCAATTCGCAAATGCTTGCATCTAAAAGTTTAATAAGCTCTTCATTTGATTTCTTAATGTTTTTCACAGAAAGTGAACGTTTTTCCTGGCAGAGCAGGGACTGTGAGCTCTTTTATCTGCACCCCATAAAGGGCTGGGATGGCTCTTTGAGCTTGGCCAATAATTTGAGAGTAATCCAGATTTTGTTTTTCCTGCAGGTTTAAATGAAAAGTGAATGTTTTAAGTGGAGGAGTAAGAGGAACATTGAATTTGGAAATCTGACCACAGCAGCAGCAGAGCTGTGGAAAAAATCAAGGAGTTATTAAAATCTTTAAAACTCAATTGTTTAGAAATTAAGCCCGAGGTTGAAAAATGATGTTTTGGCAAAGCTGGGTGAGTTTTTAAAGTTTTACCCTTCCCATTATATATTACATTAAACCTCTGCTGTATGTCCAGTCTTTGCTGGCCAGGAGCATCCCCTGGTTGCCTCAAAACCCACAGAATGACCACAGCACAGCATTTCCAGCTGTTGCTCATCAGCCCAGGAAGAAGGCTCAGTGCTTGAGTCTAAATTACTGGAAGTGAAGGTGAACTCCTGCCATTTACATCGGTTGGGAGCAGGTCTGAGCCCTTGGACAGGGAGGCCACTGAAGGAGACGATCTTTCTCTCCCTTGATACTGCAAGTATCCCAAGCTGAGCAGCTCTTGAGTTTCTTAAGGCTGAGCTGCTTCTCTCACGCTGGAGGAACACAAGAACATCTGGTCTTAGCTACTGTTTTTCAACTGGATCATCTTGTGCCTCACTAAAATGAATGAGAAACACATGCAAGCTATATTTTCAAAAAGTTGTATTTCATTGATGCAACTAAAGTAGTGATTTTCACATGCAATTAGATACACAGATGTAGACAAGCAACAATTTACACACACACTACATTTCCAACGAGGCTCTATGTACATTCCCATATGCTTTACACATGCGAAATACGCACATGGTGAGGAGGCATGGGAAAGTATTTACATGTGCAATCGTATCTTCCCACAGCAATGCCTGGGAATTAGAAAGAACTAACTTAGACAATATTTTGGATGTAAAATCTGATGACACTTTCAATTCTGTTCTGCGGGCCCCACTATAAATAACGTTAATTATTAATTATGATCTGCCTGCAACAGCACTTCACTCACTTAGCAGATAGCCCAGAGGCTGGGAGCTCAAATCACCCTTGTGTTTATTGTATTTTCAAGATATTTTTTGGAATAGACATCACTGTCCGAAGCCCTTTAGAAACAGTCTGTACGTGGACATCTCTGGGACATTGATGAAGAGCGAAAAACTGAAGAACAATGTAGTGCAACCAAACCAAAACGTTCAGGAGATACAGGTCAAGATCATAAAAATGTACGATCATTTTATTTTCCTTTTTAATGATATCACATCTTGAGTCCTTTTTGGAAAGCTATGGGATGGTTTTCTTCACTAAAAAGGTTAAAAACACTGTTTTCCATAAAGCACTGCTTCCTAGGGAGCAGAGTGAGACTTCAGGAGAAGGAGAGTGGCTGGGGACTTGGCTTGGCCCATGGCAGTGCATTCTCTCCTACAAGGCCCCTCATGGCCTACATCTGGGCTCCCAGAGTCTTAGGTCTCCAGGTGATAGGAAGGGGATATCAGCCTTTTCTTCCTTCAACATGTTGAAAATGAAGGCAGGGTGTGGTGGGGTGAAGGTTGTGCAGTGGTTCGTAATAAATAGGGTCCGTTGGTGGGAAAATGCACTTCTAAGAAACTGCCTTTTGTCTTTGTATTGTTCAGTGTAAATAATTTGCTCTTTCAAAAACAAGTTGGTCTGTGGTCTCTGTGTAGAGATCTGCAGCAGCTGTGACCTTCCAATGGTTGTTCAAACGTGCTGTTAGGCCACAAACAAATGCACAGCATCAGCCATGCAGGGAGAGAGCAGTGAGAACCTTTGAGGGTGAGACTGTGGGCAACAATAAGACCTGATGGTCATCTTTGGTGGATGAGGCTTTGAGCAACCTGGTCTAGTGGGAGGTGTCCTTGGTCAGGGCAGGGGAGGTGGAACTGGATGATCTTGAAGTTCCCTTCCAACCATGATGACCTTCTCAAAGCTGGGAGAAGGAAGTGACGTGGGATGGCCTGGAGAGAGCCCTTGGACACGAGCCATCAAAAAGCCATAGGAGAGGTCAGGGATGGGTGAGGGCAGGCTTCTGGGGTAGAGGGATGAAAAGGCAGGGGCGCAAGTTTGGCTGGGGGATGGAGGGTCAGGAGTCATACCCCCAAGAGTTTCCAACAGCTGGATACTTAGATGTGCAAGTCCTTACACCCTGAATTACCTGCTCCAATCCTGGCTGAGAACTCGCAACAGACATCTGCTCATTTTTCAAAACAAATCATTTATGTGACCCCTTCAGTCCTTGTTTCCATTAACAGGCCAACAAGCTCTAAGTGCCAACATACTGAAGAAGTGGAAAAGTTAGTTTATAGAAGGGAAAAAAGGGGAAGGAAAAGAAAAACAAACTCCAAGTTATTTCCACAATGTTTGCATTCCCATGTCTTAACCACAGGATTCCCAGCACACGGGTTTTTATGGTGCATCTGAAAACCAACCACAATGCAAAAGAAACTTCAAAGTTTTTCAGGAAAGCAAAGCTGAGAGGGAAACACTGGGAGGGGGGGTCAGGCAGTGAGGAGCAGAGGATGGGTCAGTGCCAGTCTTTGCTGCCTGCCTTGCACCCCGCTCTCCTGCAGCCCCAGCCAGCACTGTGCTCTGCAGGTGGCCCAGGAAGGCCACATGTGTTAAGGATGGGGAGATCTGTAGAATAACTCAGTTATTGAAGGGTTTCTCATTCCCTTTTAGCAGGTTGAAATAGCAGGGCATGATCAAAATATGTGTAAATGCAGTTCCTTTGTCCCTCTGGTTATAGCAAAGGGGGGGTCCTGGTGCTGTGGGTTTTACACAAGTGGGGAGAGATGGAGGTTGGGGGCTGGAAGGTGTCCTGTGCTGTACCTGGCAGTGGCCCAAAACTGCGAGAGCTGTACCTGCAGATTTACATTGGGTGTGCAGGTGTGGAACATGGTTTTTCCCAGTTTTAGAGGCTGAAGGGATTAGTTCTTTTAGTTGCATTAAACCTCTGTAGCTACAAACAGCAAAGGTTGCAATAGCACCTACGTACTCATCGCCCACATAACAGTCTTCATTATTAGTAACATATATCCATTGCATAGCCTGGTTTATCTGCAATAAATAAATTACATTATGGCATTATGGCTTGGTCATAATCCATTGCATACCCAGTGACTCCGGAGACTGGATTTAAACATTACCTCAGCTCCTAGATTATGATCTGGCCTATTAATGCTGCAAGACCTGAAGTCACATTTCTGCTAGTGAGAAAATCACTGCTATCCCTTGCCGGGTGAGCTGCCCTGGGGCTGCAGAGTGGAGCAGGGCACGCTGGCATCAGGCTGCTGTAAACTGTAAAAGTTGTCTCTGTGGCGATTCCTTCCTTGAATAATACTCATCCTGGTTGTAAATACCTGATACCCCATGTTCCAAGAGTCTGGCACCAAGAAAACAGGTCTGGATTAGGAAACGTAGTACTAATTAGCAGATCCTGCTGAAGAGCTGTAGCACATTGGGCTCCTCACAGCCTGAACTCCTGACTGGCTGTAGGCAAATCCAGCGGCATTCCCAGCTGTCTGCCGCGGCAGGGAACCAGGCTGCTCTGCCCAGGTTCTGCTTCTCTAACTCAGGGTTGTGCCCAGAGGTGGCCAAGCACAACGAAGGATTTTTCTAAGCAACTCTTATTGGTATTCAGGACTTGAGACTTTCTGGGAAAATTTCCCAAATTAAATGGAAAACTAGTTCCTTTAAGTCACCTAAGCATGACTGACAGGAGAAATGGTGAGGTGGCTACTGGGAGCCATCGCCGCCCGTCCTCTCGGCTCGGTGTGCTCAGCTCAGCGGCTCATCTTTGTGAAATGACTGGAGTTATTGTGCACCTCTTGAAACCTCTGCCTGAGCCATGGACCAGAGAGACGCTCTTAGACAGCTGGAAGCAGCGTAATATTTATCTAAACCAGTCGGGAGGTAGCAGGGTGCATCAGCTGTGAGTCGGGGCCACTGCATTCTGTTGAGTTTTTCTGTGGCTTTTTTTATTACCATACACAGGTTTTTCACTTTGGGGATCCGCTGCCTCTCCCTTGTGGTTTTGGATCTAACAGCCGCACGCAGAGCATCAGTGGGAGCACTCGGCGCCATACTCTGACACAGAATCAATATGATTTCTCTTGCATTACAGCCTGCCTTCTGTAAAGTCTGCAGATCTGCTGGCTGAGACACGGTGTGTCTCAGGCACAGGAGACAGTTGTTGCCAAAAAGGCGGTCAAAACTGTTATCCCAACTTAAGGGAAGAGGACAGAGCCTTAGAAATAACTGAAATTTTCAAGAAAGCACCAAACCAGGATACTAGTGGCCTTCTTGGCCACCTGGGCACACTGCTGGCTCATCTTCAGCCCACAGTTGGTCAACACCCCCAGGTCTCTTTCTGCCAGGCAGCTCCAACCACCCTGCCCCAAGCCTGTAGTGGTGCATGGGGTTGGTGTGACCCACGTGCAGGACCCGGCACTTGGCCATATTGAAGCGTATCCTATTGGTCTCAGCCCATCTCAGCTAGTTTCTCCAGGAGGATACTGAGGGAGACTGTATCAAAGGCCTAAAGTCCAGGTAAACAACATCCACTTGTATCAAATCTCACCGACATTGGAGAGACTGGAGACCTTCAAGCCCTGCCTGGATGCTGTCCTGAGTGATGTGCTCTGAGCAACCCTGGTTTGGCAGGGAAATTGGAGTAGATGCTCTCTAGAGGTCCCTTCCAACTCTCACAATCCCATGATTCCATGATTGCCAGACCTGCTCACACATAATTGGCTATTGCTCATCAGTACAGGGTGCAAGAATTAAAAGGCATAACCAGATTTGTCAGTTACTAGCAGAAGAGGCAAAAAAGAAAGGTCAGATAGCATACTAAGAACCACTACTAAGACATTGGCAAAATGAATTATTTAAACTTGACAATATTTGTTAGGGATAATCAGCTTTATTATTCCTATTAGCACTGCCACTGAGTTGTGTCTGTAGGACATCTGGATGTCAGGTGGCCTGCTGAAAGCCAGAGGGGGACTTCGAGGGTGTTTTAGGATACGTATTGTGACCAAGAACCCGGCTTAAGCATTACCAGGATAAATAGTCCCTGCATGCACATATTGAACTGCAAGGCTGGTGCCTCTCCTCAGATATGGCAGACTCAAAGCCTATGTGCCAGACAGCAGATTTGTGCTTTGTGCTCAACATTTCTATCCCAGGCACATGTGGTGAACCACTCGTGTGCTTCCAGAGCCCGCATCCCCATTCCTTCTGGGATTCCCCATTAAGAATTATGGCAGCCCTGACCTCCCACGTAACATCTCGCGATGCTCCGAAACCCCAGGGCTCCGCAGCTTCCCAGCTGCCTGAGGACGGTCCTGCCTCTGCCACTGCTGCTGCTGCGGTGTTTGAAGACGGTCAGTGTGATGGCCAATACCAGTTGATATATCCCTGCTGGCTGTTTTCCACCTCAGCATCCTCTCCAGACACGATGACAGCAGTAGTCACAGGCTAACAAACCATTGGCCCCGCCAGCACCCCAAGCAGATGCCAGGAGCCACTTACCAGGCAGTGAGTCCACCTTGTGTGATGGAGTTCCTTTGCTCTCCGAGGGTTTTGTCAACACCTCGGTATTATTAAAATGTTGGTTTTAAAGTCAATTTCCTTTTCTTTTCTTTGTAGTTTATAGAGTGTTGCTGAAGACCTTCTCCCAGGCGAAAATGAGGATCAGTTCCAGGTTTGCAGTCATATCAACAGTAGGTTCCTGATTTATTTCTGAGGTACCTGTGTAATTACTCGTACGCCGCACGCACCTCCCATTCACACTGAGTTTCCCTGTAGCTAATGAGCCTTCCCGGAAAGAAGGAGGAGGACAACGACTGGTTGGTTCACTAAACCCCTGTACAAATGAATGAGCTTCTAAAATTAATCCAGCCTCTACGTAAAGACTGTGTGTCCCAAAAGCTGTCAGGCCTTATTGTAAATGTAAATTTATAATTTACAAGGCTCAGCTTTCTTAAACTGAACATTTCTGCCAAGTTTTGCCAACAGCATCATGTTGCTGTTCTTTTCTTCCACTGTTTTTGTTTTGGTCAAAATGTTGGTGGATTTGTTTTGCCGTCATAGCTTCTGTCGTCTCTACCAGCATGTTGCCTACGCCAGGCAGGGTTGGGCCGTTGGTGTGGAACTTACAGCCCCAAAAGATACTCTCAAATATTTGAATATCTGAATCCAGCATGTGCTGATAGGGGGAAATGTTTGGAGCAGTGGTTGTGTTTGGAAAATATGAAATGCTGCTGTTGGTAGCAAGTTTAAGTGAAATACTTTTGCCGCGCAGTGTCAACCTAAAACCATCAGGTTTGGATGTCTTTGGGGGGTTCCATTTTGGCACCAGCTGCCTGAATCTGGGCGTATCTGTACATTGCAGAGAGGTGATGCAAAGTGGAGCTTGTCAGAGTACCTGGAGGAGGTGCAAGGGACCATCTGGTAACCCATTAGAGCAGCCAGCTGGTTGCCAGCCCTGTTTGTACCAGATAGCCCAAGCGTGGGGTTGGAAGACCAGTCTGGCAAGTGGATAGTGCCAGCTGGTGACCTGGGTGCCAGACTGTGGCCAGCCCACCTGCAGAGCAGCCCGGGGCAGCCTTTGAATTCTGTCTGAAGCGAGCTGCACGTTGGCCCCTGACATAAATGAGAGCAGCCTGGAGACTGTTATAAATTACTGGGGCTGCTCCAGCCCCAGAGGCAGGCACACATCTGGCCAGGCTCCCACCGGGGAGCGGTGCTGAAGGTATTGTGTTGGCTCTGTCTCACAGTTGGACTTCCTTTCACTGGGGTGATCTTCTCATGGCTGCTTACGCCAGGGTTGGGATATCGGAGCCGGGAAGCTGTTTCCACCTTTGCTTTTCTGGAAATATTAATCCTGATGTAAAGTGGTGTCAGCCTCCATGCCTGCAATTAGCCCACCAGCCAACCCGCCCTAGGTAGGACCATCCTTCTCTCCCCATCACCAGCAGCTCTCTTCTGGATTCCTTGACAAGGTACCCTGGCTCTTTTTCTGCCCATTTTGTGGATCAAAACCAGCAAAGCCACCTTCAGCTTTCCTCCAGGTGCAGGCATCTGAGTTCAGACACCCTCTGTTGATGTTGTCCAACTATTGTGCTGGGTTTCTGGGATGATTTTAGCCAAGAGGCTCAAAGTGGGTGGAGGTCACCCAGGCTAACATTTGCAGCCTCCCTCCCTCCCTGCATCTCTCTGGGGCCCTTTCAATTATCTGGACCCAAGATACTGTTCTGCATCTGCTAGTGTCTTTTCAGTTTGAAAGTTTTTAAGCTTTCACATTTTTTTATAATCACTTGAAAATGAGTTTCTGAAAAGGCAAGCATGAAAAAAAAACCCACCACACCAGTATGAACTAGTCCCAAGCCCTGATAATGTCACTTTTCCCTGAAATGCGGCATAAACAAAACGGACGGCAGCTTCGGAATGGAATGAATTCTCATATTGATACAAACCACTTAATTCACTTATCCACAGATAATTTAGCTGCTCCTGAGGATGGATGACAACCCTTTTAGGAACCTTCTTCTTGCACAGTTTAGGTGGAGAAGGAAGAGCATGGGCCAGTCTGATTGGCAAAGGGCAGTGCTTGGTAGCCTGGGGGCTCATCCTCACTCACAGGGCACCACTCTGTTTCCCCCTATTACTTAACCAGTAATCAGTCTTGATGTTGGCTTTCTGCTCAGGGGAAAAGTTCATTTTTTCATTTCAGTGCCCCCAAGTACCCTGCAGCTCTTCAGCTGGCAGAAAAAATGACACGGAAGAAAATGGACCAAAGTGGTTTTGCTGTATATTCAGGTAAATTAGTACGATTTCAGATATATAAGCTAATGCATCTCCTTGTATAAGCGTAATTCTTAACATCACATAGGAAGTTTGGAGGGTTAAATGTTTGCGATCTGGGAAACCATTGCCCCTGGTGATGGATTCCTGTCAGTCTGACAGCCAGGCTCATCTTCCACATCGGTCCCTCATCTCTGATCCTCTAGAGATGTGGTTCTAAAAACCTCCTGTGCAAAAAACAAAAACCCAGGCCATTTCCAGGAAAAGGAAGAGCATTCAGTTTTCTCCTTTTCAGCCTCATCAAGTGGGAAATTCGACGTTTACACAAAGGCTGAGCCACTGCCCACTAGGATCCACTCACTCTGGTGGATTTTGGAAGAGAGGAGATATTATTTATATCATTATATATTGTTTAATATCATTGTATATAACAAAACTTGTAGACATGCTTAAGTATTTGCAAGGTGACTTTAAAACAGTATTCATAGGAGGCATTTTCAGAGACAGCATATACTAAATGGACAATAATAATGATGAAGTAGTAGCACTGACAGAAGATCCTGAAAAAGTCAGAGTTTTGGGGAGAATTTGTAAAATTCCAGATGAAAGCCTGCTTTTATTCTGCCATTTCATTGGGTGCCCTGCAGGCGTTGGGAGCTGGGAACTAGATGCTCCCATTCCTCTCCAAAACACAACATGTTTTGGTAGTAAAGCATCATCTCCCAATTCTCCTCACCATCTCCCAGTTTGTTTGGTTTGGGTTTTTGGTTTGGTTTTGTTTTGTTTCACTTTGTTCTCCCAAGAATTAAGGCTTTAAGATGAAAAAGGAAGGTTTTGAGGAATTCTGACAGTTATCACCAAGGATTGAAAAATGGATTATGGGCTATATCCATAGCCCTTATTGCGGATGCGAGATAAGTATCAGCTGCCTGTTGAGTGGCACACGGCCCCATGGGGTACCCTCAGTGGTGGAAAGTGTGAAGGATTCCCTGGCCACGCACACTTTATCAATGGCAGCCTTTCTCCTGCGATCTTAACGATCTCTTCAATTCATTTATTTGATGGGGTATCTAGGGCTGAGCGCAGCTCCCAGGAAACTTTGTACAATTCAGCTGACCTCAGCAGACCTGCCCAAGGGAGCAAAATTCGGATGTTTGTCCCTGATCTGCGACGTTCTGGAGTCCCCCGGATGAAAGGTGCTACGGAGCTATGGAAAAATCTCATTTCTTTTTAAGTGCAGGGTGTGCATGGGAGGAGGAAGGAGGTCTGTGCATGGCTATGTCAGCCCAGGGAGTACAAAGTGGGTTCCCATATGGTCAGTTTTTAGGATATCTCCTGTTTCAAATCTGCATAAATGGCCCACTCAAGGAGGCCCAACTATTAAAAACAGCTGACAGCAAAAAAGGGGGAGGTGAACGCCAAGCAAGCAGCAAGTAAACTATGTAACTGAGCTGACAGATGGCAAATTAATGTTGTCAAATAGAAAGAAGTACATAAAGCTAAGGAGCACTATGACCAGATTGCTTTCTTGCACATGAAGTCTTTAATCATATGGATATCCTTGCTATTTTTACTCTAATGAGATTGGGAAAGAAAAATAAGACTGAGGCATCAAATTAAAGATGAATTTGCTTTGAATCCACAAGAAAGTGAAGCCCTTGCAGAAATGAGGAGAATTATTTGCCAGGCAAAATTAGTGTCACAGATGAACTTGTTTGTGCTTCTGAATTTTGACATGTTTATTTTATTGGTAATATTGCTGTAGCAAAAGAGCATAATAGCCAGGGTAGGTAAGCAGTCAAAGGAGGTCGAGTGAAAAATGATGTTCATGGAGCTTTTCGCCCTTAGGCAAAGGCAAAAAAAACCCCAACCCACCAAAACCCATCCATCTATTCATTGGTAAAAGGAAACAAAAAACCAAAAAAAGCATTTCTGTTGTACAATACAAGTTGATGAAATGCCAATGGGCCAAGTGCACCAACAGAAAATAACTGTTTGCCCATCGTGAGTTTTATACTGAGAAATTGTATTTGCTTTGTTCCATGTGTTTCTTTAATGGTAAGCGTGAGGATGTCTTTTAATCAAGAGGTTAATGTGGGCTCTGACAACTATTAAGGTATTCACACCTCTGATTAAAGGGAGAATTGGCCTGTATCTGAGCAAGGAGCTTGGTAAACAAATACATCAATCATGGGAAAATATCCCCTAGTATGTGTGTGGTCAGAGAAAGCCAGCCAAGGCAGTTAAAAGGAAGCAATTTTCCACAGTGCTTGGAGGTAGGTAATATAAAATAATCCATAATTAAGTCTAATCGTGGCTTATCAGACCTTTCTAGGACTGTGAGCATTGTGGTTAATGTTTAACATATTAGGTTTGCTATAAGCTTTCTCTCTGATGCCATTTCATTGATACTACGAGCCGATTTTACTTGGAAGTGGCAGATGTGACAGCTCTGTCTGGAGGCCAGATTCATTCCTGATACAACTTAGGATGGCTGCAGCGAGCTCCGATGTTACATGGACTACATTCTCTGCTAATGAAAAATAAGTTTGCTCAATGGAGCCAATGGAGCAATCCAATTTACACGTAAGAGCCTGGCCCATCTCTTGGGCTGATGCTGTCTAACGGCTAGATCCGAGTCCCTAAGTCTGTCAAAGTCATAAAGTCTTGGTTTAAGCTATAAGTTGCTTCAAGCCCCTTCCAAGAACAATCGCTCTTTTACTAGAAGGGGAAAACATCACCTGCTACTTGTAAAGAAGCATGGACCCTTCTCTTGCCTGCATCAAGCAAGGAGCAGCCTCTAAGGGGTTGGGCCTGGACGAGAGATGGGAATACAGATGGTGAAACGGTTGTTGGTGGCCAAGACTGTTTGCTATAAAGTAGTCTGCTGTCCTCCAACCCATGTATTCTATGGTTTTACAAAATGGAATTATGTTAGCAGAGTGGAAAAACTTGTTGCTGCAAATGGNGAGCATCAGCACCAGCCATAGCAGATTTGCACCCTTAAGTATAGTGTCTAAGCTTTTTTTTTTTTAAAGGGCCCAATTTACCAAACTTTCAAATATTCACATGTATTTTCTGCAGCACATAACCAGCAGCAGCAGCAAGTCACAAAGCAAACCAAGTCACAAATTCACCTCTTTGGACCCTATATTTTAGCAGAAACATTAAAAAAATGGAGGCTGATGTGGGAGAATCTGTTAATCCATCCTAAATTGATCATTACAGTCAATATTAGTGCTGGGAAAAAGTTGGTTTACTTCACTTTTGTGCTAGTAACATCTCAACCAGTAACACTGGGATCTCAAAAGTCTTTTAGTAAATCAGTTTCATGGAATCACAGAATTGTCAGAGTTGGAAGGGACCTCTAGAGATCATCCAGTCCAATCTCCCCTGCTAAAGCAGGGTTGCCCAGAGCATATCACTCAGGGCTGCATCCAGGCAGGGCTTGAAGGTCTCCAGAGAAGGGGACTCCACACCCTCCCTGGGCAGCCTCTGCCAGGGCTCTGACACCCTCAGCCCAAAGAGTTTTTTCCTCATATTTGAACGGAACTTCCCATGTTCCAGCTTGTGCCAGTTGCCCCTCGTCCTGTCACTGGGAACCACTGAGAAGAGTCTGGCTCCATCCTCCTTCAACCCACCCTTTGGATACTTTTGAGCATTCTTAAGGTCTTCCCTCAGCCTTCTCCAGGCTCAAGCGTCCCAGCTCTCTCAGCCTTTCCTCATCAGGGAGATGCTCCAATTCCTCCATCATCTTTGTTGCCCTACTCTGAACTCTCTCCCTGTCTCTCTTGAACTGGGGAGTCCAGAACTGGAGGCAGTATTCCAGTTGTGGCCTCACCAGTGCAGAGCAGATGGAGAGAATGACCTCCCTCCACCTACTGGCCACACTCTTCCCTACGCAGCCCAGGATTCCATTGGCCCTCTTGGCCACAAGGGCACATTGCTGGCTCATGGATAGTTTATTATCTACCAGGACCCCCAGATCCTTCTCCTCAGAAGTGCTTTCCAGTGGGTCCACCCCTAACCTTTATTGGTGCCTGGAATTCTTCCTTCCCAGGTGCAGAACCCTGCATTTGATCTTGTTGAACCTCATGAGGTTCTTCTCTGCCCAGCTCTCTAGCCTGCCCAGGCTGTCAGGTCAGTTTCTTCAAGAATGATATATTTAGATGACATCATTGAGGATTAACAGAAGTCTGTACAGCCCAGTAAGCCACACTGATGGGCTGAATGCTAAAATTTCAGTCTGACCCTAACAAGGATCATCTTAGTGCTCTGTGACCACTGGGACTTCCTAGGAATATGGCTTCATTTTCCCCAAAATGTCAAACTTCTTGTATACCTGTTAAAGAGAGTATTTTAATATGAGTAATACCAGGGTTGGGTTTACTTCTCAGAACTGCTGCTATATATTATAAGTCCATAACATTTACTTCAGTGTAATGCTGCAAATCTTTTTTCTTAGTGTCTCAGCATTTAGCTAAAGCTGAGCAAAGTTTTGCAGGCAGACATTTTTGTTTCCCATTTCAGAAAGAAATCCAGTTTGGAGCTAAGCGGGAACTTTTCACTAATCAAAACATGCCATTTTAATACTGTCAAAATAAGTGCTCCTATGTACTGAGATGACATTTACATAATTTAATTTATAATCTTTAAAATCAAAAAGCATCATCCCAATTAAAATAAAAGTTCACTTAAATACAAAATATCTGACCTTAACTTAGATGAGAAAGTTGGAGAAAATTTTTTTGGGGAGGGGATGTAGTTTGAAAACATCGTTGTCTGCTTTGGCAGTTCTTTGGTGGACTGAAAAATGGGATATTCGCAGAGCTCCCCCTTTTAACTAGCTGAGAGGAGGATATCTGTTGACTGTTTTTCAAACCTACCCTCATGTCTTTATGTTTAAATGCTGTTTCCCAGTTTTTTGTCCAGGCCATCATATTTTCCAGGGCCTTTTGAATTCAGGCACATCTGGACTTCGGCAAACCTCATTTATTTTTGCTGTGGACTTGCTGAGCCATGCCAGGGCTTCTCTGAGCCTGATTTCCAGGCTCCATGTCTGCGAGTGCCAAGAGTCCTCAGCATCCCCCCAGGGCTTGCTACTCCTCACGGCACTTGGGGATCAATTCCTGATTCCCTATCACTGCGTTTCCATGAAAAATCCAACTCTCAGCCTGCGAGCAGGAGCAAACATGCTGAGAGAATAAATTTTCTGAATTCACAGGGAATTAGCGATAGAAGGAGAGGGAATGGCTTCAAGCTGCACCAGGGTAGGTTTAGGCTGAACATTAGGAAAGACTTTTTCCCAGCAAAAGTGGTCAGACCCTGGAATAGGCTGCCCAGGGAGGTGATTGAGTCCCCATCCCTGAGTGTGTTTCAGAGTGGTTTAGATGTGGTGTTGGGAGATCTGGTGTAGGGGTGAACGTTGTAGAGTGGGGCTGATGGTTGTACTCGATGATCCCAAGGGTCTTTTCCAACCTGGATGATTCTATGATTCTATGATTCTGAGTTCAGGCAAGCTCTCTCCTTAGGTGTGGAGTTAATGCAAGCACTTCATTTAAGCATGTCCTAGCACAGCTGTCTCATTTTAGGCACGTGATTAATTAGTTTTGGGAACCAAGTCTTTCAGCTCCTCAGGACAGAGCTGCTCACCCTGCAATGTGGGGTCTAGCACAGTGGGAAACTGGGTTTTATTCAGACTTCAAAGGTAGATGGTGATCCAGGCAACAGTGAGCAGTTTGCAAGCATCAGGAAAATGAGTGCAGTCCATCAGCTGTCCCCAAGGTGCCTCAGTTTGAAAGGACCAAGGGCTGTAGGTAATCCTCTCTGTCCCAAATGAGGAGGCCCAGAGGGAGGTGGCAGCCATCCCCTCTCCCCCTTGACCCTGGCAGGGGATGGACCTGTGCCTACCTGGCAGAGGGGCTGGCACCTCCCTGCTAGTCCGTGGGTTTGGGCTCAGCTCTTCCAGACCACACTTATAAAACCAACAGCTAACAGATAGTGTTTGCTGTTTCTTTGATGTCATGGTTTAACCCCAGCTGGCAGTAAGCACCACGCAGCCACTCGCTTGCTCCTGTCCAGTCCCATGGTGGAGAGAACTGGAAAAGTGAGAAAACTCATGGATTGAGAAAAAGACAGTTTAATAAGGAAAGCAAAGGCCACAGACACAAGCAAAGTGAAATGAGGAACCGCTTCCCATCGCAGGCAGGTGTTCAGCCAGGAAAGCCAGGCTCCATCACCCATAACGGTCACTTGGGAAGACAAATACCATCACTCCGGATATCCACCCCTTCCTCTTTCTTCCCTAGCTTTATCTACTGAGCATGACACCATGTGGCACGGAATAGCCCTTTGGCCAGATGGGATCAGCTGTCCCAGCTGTGTCCCCTCTCAGCTTCTTGGGTCCCCCCCATCAGTGTGAGAAGATGAAAAGTCCTTGACAACAGCAACGACAGAAATGTTAGTGTGATCAACATCGTTCTATTCCTAAACGCAGAACACAGCGCTTTACCAGCCACTAGTGAGAAAGTTAACTCTACCCCAGCCAAAACCAGGGTATTTGGCACAAGGAAGATAAGCTTCCTTGAAGAAAAACACCTACAATAGATTATTATTTTTTATGATAGTTGGGTGGGAGCTGAAGCTCTGTCACGAAGATGCTTCTTTGGCTTTTGATTTGCTACTAGATTTCAGTCGGTCCAATGGAATTTTATGCTAAGGCCAAATATAACATCAAATAATGAAAAACTTCAATGGTAAACATTAACACAAACAGGCATCAAGTATATTAAACATCTTTCAGAATGCAACAGGCCAAATCTGCAAATTGGGAACAGGTCCCTGAGCTGGCACACTATAAAAGCAGGCTTCAGTTTGCCATCTCTGGGACCTGTCGATGGAATACAGTGTATATCTGAGTTAGACTCCATTACGTGTTTAGATTAAACTCTGTGTAGCATTGATTCAGCTATTTATTTTGGCTACAAGGAGCTGGTGTTCAAACACGGGTGCCTAACTGGGATGTCCATAGCTCAAACCTGCACTAAGGGGACTAAGTGCTTTATTTTGTATGTCTGGCTACCGAGGCCAGCAGCCCAGCCCAAACCTTGCAAAGCCAATGTTGAAAACGAGGACAAATTATTCAAAACTTGGGGTCTGCAGAGTGGGATTGGGTTGTTTGGGTTTTTTTTCCAAGCTGCAAAATCCCCTGTAGTGAGTCCCCTCTGGGCCACACCAAAATAAACTCCAAAGCTATCACCTCTCAAGTTCTGTCCAGCTGAAACGGATTAATGTGTTTCTCTTTGACTGCCTGGGGTTTAAGCAATGGCTACCACACGTCGAGGTTGTAGTGATTAATGGCTAAAAAGCATCAGATGGGGGTTCAGCTGTCCTGTTTTGGGGGAAACTGCATGGTTTTGGTGTCCGGGAGTCCGATGTTGGAGAAACATGCTGGATGGAGGGACGGTGCTGCTGCTTTTCCCAGCAGTAAGTAAATAATAAATAAATATACCCCACGATATAGGACTGATGCATGAGTGAACACATCCCCACCCACCCCCCATAGCATGCAAAGGCACATACGTGTTCGCCTGAGCATTATATCCTTCTGTAGGCAACTGGGCTATATCCCAAATGCCATCTTCCAGCGGGATTGTTTTCCCTACTTTGATTTATAATTACTGATCGCATGGGAGGATGGAAAGGAAAGGCCCGAGTTGTTTCTTGTTGGTTTTTGGGTTTTGTTTTTTTTTTTTTGTTCCTCGTTTAATAATTTAATTTGTATTCTGATCTTCAAATCCCAATAGCATCATGTGAAGTAGAGAAACTCGGCAGGGGAGGGGGGAGGAGGGACAAAGGAGGGAGCCAGGGCTTTCTATTTCCATATGGTGAGCTTCTCCTCCTCGCGATCACAGCTTGGCATCTGTCTTCTTTTAAACTTCAGATCCCCTGTAAAAATCTTCCCAGCAAAGAATGGGCCATAAATGTGACATAAAGACAGTCCAAGTGAAGAGATTACCGTGGGGTAATCGTGGGGCATGATTTCATCAGAGGATTTCTTTACATGGATGCAAGAATAACCCGCGCCACGGGAACTGTGTATTTCTGAAGTGGGCCACACTGGCAGGAGTCTTATTAATATTCTGGGGAGGTAAGCCTGAATATTGTCCTTTCATTTACTTGGCAGGCAAAATGATACACACCTCTTCTTGCCGTCTAAATTGTGGCCAGATTAAATGACCACCTTGATTTACCTGGTTTTAAAGTTAACATGACCTGCCTTCTGGATTGGTCAAAGGCTGTGGATGTTGTCTACCTGGATTTTTGTAAGGCCTTTGACACCATCCCCCACAGCATTCTCCCAGAGAAGCTGGCAAATCATGGCCTAGACAAATGTACTCTTCACTGGGTAAAAAAGTGGCTGGATGGCCGTGCCCAGAGAGTTGTGATTAATGAGGTGAAATCTTGTTGGTGGCCGGTCACAAGTGGTGTACCTTAAGGCCAGTCTTGTTTAATATCTTTATTGATGATCTGGATGAGGGGCTTGAGTGCACCCTCAGTAAATTTGCAGATGACACCAAACTAGGAGGGAGTGTTGATCTGCTTGAGGGTAGGAAGGCTGTACAGAAGGACCTGGGCAGGTTGAATCAGTGTGCCAAGGCCAATGGGATGAGGTTCGATGAGGCCAAGTGCCAGGTCCTGTATTTCAGTCACAGCAACCCCAGGCAGTGCTACAGGCTTGGGGAAGAGTGGCTGGAAAGTTGGCCAGCAGA
Organism: Nycticryphes semicollaris; assembly: GCA_013400055.1. NCBI lineage: Eukaryota > Metazoa > Chordata > Aves > Charadriiformes > Rostratulidae > Nycticryphes > Nycticryphes semicollaris. Next base: position 5,841 of record VXBJ01005765.1, on the reverse strand, counting down.
AAAGGACCTGGGGATGTTGGTGGGCAGCTGACTGAACATGAGCCAAGAGTGTGCCCAGGTGTCCAAGAAGGCCAACAGCATCCTGGCCTGGATCAGGAACAGCATGGCCAGCAGGAGTAGGGAAGTGATGGTGCCCTTGTACTGGGCACTGGTGAGACCTCACCTGGAGTGCTCTCTTCAGTTCTGGGCCACTCACTACAAGGAGGACATGGAGGGGCTGGAGTGTGTCCTTGGGATACCAAGCTGGTTAGGGGTCTGGAGAACAAGTCCTATGAGGAGAGTCTGAGGGAACTGGGCATGTTTAGTTTGGAGGAGGCTGAGGGGAGACCCCGCCAGGGACCCCCTGCGTGTTAGTATCCCACTGGAGGAAGGAAGGAAATTGTTCTAGTTTAGAGACTTTCTGTAACGATACTGTCATCCCCTGGTGTCCAGCCACAGGAGAACAGAATCCCATGTTGCACCTGGTTTTTTTTGTGACATGACGGCTGCTCACACACAACACTTCTGAGCATCTCTCTTTATCAAGCTACTTCACACAAACTGTAGTTTAAAAAAAAAATCAGGTCAATAGTTTATAATCTAATAGTTTATAATTTAATAGTTTATAATCTAATGGGTCATCGCGGCGAGGTGGGGATACGGAGGGACGACGTTACCCTACAGCTTGTTTGTGATGACAACTCTGGACATCATACAAACAGAATGATTTCTGCAGAAAAGCCTTATTTTCCTCTGACAGCTGAGAAAAGTCTGCTCTTCGGCCCTGGTTTGCATTGATTGGTGGGGCAACAGTGCCATGGGGCAGGCTGGGGAGTGGGAGGGGAACTGGGGAGCAGCAAGAGGGTGCTCCCGGGGACAAGAAAGGCTACCAGAGACCTTAGCAGCCAGGCTACAAACCATCCCTGGGCATCCAGCGCCTGGGGCTGGTCCGTAAGGCGGGGGAATAGGTTCCTTGAGATGCAGATGGGAACTGCTGGCCTGGGTCAAGGCATATTTCTGATGGAAGCTCTGCATTCAACTGCTGGAGGTCCCAGTGTACCCAAACATGACTTTGTGCCCCACAGAACACTCCAGACCTGTCACCTCTTTCTCTCCTTGTTGCATAGATGTGTTGCAGAGAAGACCCAGAAGACAGAAGCAGAAGGTGCAGCAGAGAACCCTGCTGTGGCACAGCCAGGGCGCACGGGTCAATAAGGACTTGGCCAGAGGTGGCTCCATCCATCCAGGTAAGGTGGTGTGGACACAAAAGCTCCTGTTGGGAGCTTCAGCCATGCAGCCTTCCACCTTCCACTTCTGCCCTTTCCAGGATGGCACAATCCCTTTAGCAGGTGCCTCTTTTGCCTCCCCTTCCCGTCTGCGCAGGCTCAGATGAGGACATCACATCAACCATGGGCTTCTCCCTCTATTTTGTGGCAAAGCAAGTGACCGGCTGGACCAGCCCCGGTGCTTGGTCCGTGCCAGCGTTTCCTGATGTTACCGCTCTGTTCCGACGAAACATTATACAGAAAGATACAGGCAAAGCATTATGCTCACAGCCTTTGCCAACAAGTTATGTTTTAATGTAATTTAACTGTAATCTCAGAGTGTTTTTGTTAGCTATAATTAGTAAAATATGTCTGTTTTCTGTGTTCCTTGAAGACGTCTGAACTCCTGCCAGTTCCCTATAGTTTTCCTGACATGCAGTGTAACAAGCAGACCACCAAAATGTATTTACCAATAACTGTTTATTTACATTCCATGAAATCTAATAACATTTGCTGCCTTCATTCGGGATAAATGCTGGCCAAAGTGTAAAGCATAAAAAAAAAATATAAAAAAATAAACACTGCCTTAATTTCTAACCCAGTCCACAGAATATTTTATTTTTGCTCAATTTGCCCTGCCTGTTAGCATTTTGGCGTTCTGCTGCTTGGAAGTTGGAAAAAAAAAAGAAAAAAAAAAAGAAAAAAGAAAAAAAAGAAAAGTTGAAAGAGTTTTGTAATGTATCTTCCTGTTCAGTCCAAAACTTTGCAGGGGTTTTCTGGACATTTTTATTTTTCATTTCTAAAGTCTGCACGAGGCTGGTATTGTGTTTCTTTGTTTTCAGCTCTCGCAAGCATTTGAAACCGTATTGCAGAGAAAATGGCCAGGGCGTTAAACGGCAACGGTGGTTGGTGTTGCACCAGTGCCAGGGTAAAGCACTTCTCGTTCTCCCAGAGCCGTTGGCTTTGCTGGTGTAAAAATAATCAGAATTAGGTCTGTATCTTGTTACTAACCAAATCTGCTCTCGTTCAAGAAAGTGTAACCGAGGGCAGAATTGTCATCTCAAATCTTAAACAGGTTCCTCTCCTCCTGTATCTGGTTTTGTTTATATGAGTACATGCTTTCTCAAAGCCCAGAAAATTCAGATGGTGGAGGGAGGAGAGGTCATATACAACAGCTGTGGGCGGTATCCTGATGCAACCCCATTAATGGTGGCATTTGGCACCATTAATGCCAGCCCAGTTGAAAAAGGGTCTCTGCATGAATCTGCCCAGGCTCACCCAGCCTGGTCCCTGTCTCACCCAGGAGTGTGCCAGCAAGCACTTGCCTCTGAGGGCATTGTAGGAGCCAGACGCCTGCGGAGCTGCTGGATGGTCTGTGAGGGGCTGCATATGCACCGCAGGTGACAGACCTTCACGGTGTCACCAGTGTGTTGTGCTAAAATCCAGGCGGAGAGCGGTGCCCTTGCTCAACTGAACAGGGAGTTGGGTTTCAGAGGGAACTGGAGCTTGCACCGGCACCTGCGCTGATCTGAGCAACGTGCAGCAAGCGGAGAGGCCAAATGCTACCACGTCCCCTCCCAGGGCAAGGGAAGCCAGCAGAGCCCAGGCGACCATGGCTGCAGGGTGCCTAAAGACCTCGTCCATTTGGTTGCTGTCAATGGTCCTCAGCAGCTCTGCCAGCATCTGCCGTTGCCAAGCTTTGATCTTGACGTGTGGAACATGGAACTGGCACCGCTCCTGAAGATTCACCCAGCACGAGTGCCCGTCACACCATCTAGAGAAGGTCTGTTCGTGAGGACTGAGGTCTGAGAAATCTATCGTGATTTGGAGGGGATGGGCACCATCATCCCTTTTTCCTGGGGTACAGGGTCACTGCTGTGTCTTTGGAAGAACCAGTTCCCAGAGGAGCCCCAAACCACAAGTGAGACCCTGGTCCTTCTGCAACTTTGGAGAACCCATCTTTAAAGCTGTTCCCTGGAAAGCAATCTCCACTTTTCTTCTACTGATATTTTGTTAAGGCAGAGGCCTTTGGCACTTTTCTAGATGCTTTCAGTTAAGAAGCCCCATACAGTGAACATTAATGAATTAAAGCTCAAATTAACAGAGTTGTCCAGGAAATGCCAAGCAGCCCCAATCTGTGATGGAGATCATAGGAGACCTTCTCAGCTACACATTTCCAAACTGCCTTGGGCCCTCTTGTCTCTGTACTCACTTAAATTGAGGGTAAAATTTTCCCTACCTTCAAATGAGAGCAAAATTTCAAAGATTTTGGAGGGCTTCCTTGTAAAATTTTGGGCTCAGAGGTAAGAAAAAAAGTGAAATCCAAAATGCAGTCCAAGCAAAACCAGACGCTGGTGTGGGATGAGGAGCCTGCTCTGGTGGAGTCTCCCTCTGAACACGGCAGCAGTGGCACAGTGCTTTTTTTCCCCTGACAAGTTGCCCGCCTACCCAGGCTTCTGGCAGAGCTCACGTATATCAAAAGCCCCTGAAAATTAGGGGTTAGCCATCTTTGGCTTTTCTTTGGTTGCATTTCTGGGTTTCTGTCACTTTCTACATTGAGTTTTGCCATCGGCAGGGCTTGCATTGTAACTGGTTAGATTGGTCACGGAGTGGAGATAGGAGAGGGGTTCAAAACGCGCTAAAAAAACTGAAGAGAAGACTCTTCTCCTGCTGATGGCGCACGACAGACAACCCACGCCGCAGCATTCCTTCATCGTTCCGGTAGGATGCTCAGTAAATTGAGCTGTAAATAACTGCTTAAACTGTTTACTGCCAAAATGATGCTTCCAAATGCAGAGAGCTTTCCAAAAACAAGGTTTGAAGGCGCATCCCGTCATGGTGAGGATGGAGGCCGAGGGACTGGTCCCTCCCAGCACCTTGCCGTTCAGCCCAGCCTTACATCAGCAGCTGTTTTTCGGTATGATTTAATGGGTGGTTTCATGGCCCACCATGTTGGGCTCTACCAATTGGGGAGCTGCCACGTGACCCAGCCACCAGCCAATCAGCAGGGCTGGTTTTGAATGTTAAACACCTCTGTAGACCAGCCTGGGTGAGTTCGAGGCCAAGAATGTTTTTCCGGAGATAATTATAAGTACTGGGAAGCAAGGGGAGGAAAAAAAAAAGCAAAAGAGAAAAGTGGGATGTGCTGACAGAAAAAGGAACCAGAACAAAGTGCTTTCATGCCGTGTTTACAAACAATCTGCCCTGCAGTGGCTGCCGGGCTTCACAAAGATGTGGCTTTGGAGTGGGAGGGGAACTTTTGGACCATATGAAAATTTTTGGGAGACAAAGGCTGAAAATGACAAATCAAAGGAGCAGTGACAACATCCCTCGGTTAGAAGGGATATTTCCTTCATTGGGGAAGGGGGGAATGGATTCACATGGATGTGACTGAGCGCAGCCCCCAAGTAGCCAGTTGTCAGCTGCTTCATTGCAAGTTCTTCCTCATTTAAGGCTGCAAATTCCTCAATTTGCTCTCAGTAAAACCGTCAACGGGAACCCATCGTGAGGATCTGGGCCCATCAGCAGTGGTGGGAGATTCACCATAAATTCCAGGAGACCCACGCTTGTGCCTGCTGGGTTCAGCAGCACCTGGGGGCCATTGAGCACGGCAGGAGGCTAGCTCCAGTGGTGGGGGGGAATTTTATTCTTTAATTTGGTTGGCTTTTTTGCTGAAGAAGCAACACACTCTTCTCATGAGGTACCTACTAGCATGGGATGTTGCCGCTCAGCTTTCTGCAGGGCATTTTTACATCAGTGCTGTCTGCAGTTTAAAGTATTTAGAGAGTACAGAAATATCTCAGTGCATAGAAATGATTTAGGAACAGCTTTTACGCTGTTTTAGCTGAAACCACAACATGGCAAAATTTATAAATAATGTAGCCTAAGAACATTGAGTTGTTTTAATTTATTGGGACTCATTAAAGTAGACTGGTCTCCTTTCTTCACTCCATACTGGGATTCTCCGTGGAGGGGTAGGAAGAGTGCGGAACTAGACAGGCCTGAAAGGTCGCCCAGCTCAAGTGTCCCGCTGCCCCCAGCCCAGCATTGGCTAAATCCCTGCGGCAGAGGAGGTGGAAAAAAGTATGTCAGGCTCTGCTCACAAATACACCTCTTACACGTCGCCAATTCTAATGAAATTAGGGAATGAAATTAGGTCTTAAAACCTGGGCAGAGGAGATCAAAACTTGGTTGATCTCTTGTAGGGAGAGAGCGAGTCCAGCTGTGACTGCTGACTGGTCCATGTCTAAAAAAGCTGTAGAAATAAAATAAAATAGACCTTTTTGTTCTTAGAGAGTGGGAGTGGGCTGGGGGTGGTGGGGGAACAGTAAACACCGG
>VXBJ01005764.1:552388-609571 GCA_013400055.1 Nycticryphes semicollaris | reverse complement strand
TTTTTTTTACTTTCTTTTCCTGAAACCTGCAAATGCTGATTTACAAGAATATAGTCACTCTCACAATGACAAGATTTGAACTTATATGTGTCCATACTTCATAAGACAACATAACTGATCCAATTCTGTTTCATGAATAAATTGGTTTTGTTTTGGTTTGGGGAGTTTTTTAAAATAATTTTTCTTAGTACAAGTTTTCTAGCAGGGATTTCCCTTGAAGAAGCCAGGGATGTAGCTTAATATTAAGGTACAAATTGATCAGCGATTCTTTACAACCTTGTACGCAATTGTGCACTACGGGAATAAAACAGCTGGAGAAAACAAACCCAAGACTGTCAGTTTACAAGAGTAAAGCCTTTCTGATAGTAAATATGGACTTTCAAATGTCTAAAGAGACTACACTAAATCATGGTTTGCTTTCAGTCTGGTATCATTAAGAATAAATACTTTATATCTTTCTTAAAATGTTTGACAAATACATATAGTACTGAAACTGTGGATCTTAAAGCACAGTAGATAAGAAAATGATAGATTTCAGATTTGTGAACAAATACATGAACAACAATGATGTCAACTTAGTAGGAGCCTTTAAAATACCAAAACAATCAAACAACAAACCCTAACCAACCAATCATCCAAAACAGAAAAAACATGTGCGGACTGAAAGAATGGGGTATTTTGTCAGGTCTCAGCAAACATCATAAAATCAATAAACCTGATTAAATACTCCACCTAATCTAGCAATACAAAGGTGTAGTGAGGCTACAAGCAACTTTTAAATCTGTGCTCTTGCTCCATGAAACAACACATTTGCAGTCTTCAACTTATTTAATGCAGTTATCTAAATAAGAAAAAGAAAGATGTCTCTGTGAAAGGAAGGATCTGTTTTGTGGCCACTTTTCACCTAAATATTGATTAAAATGTATGCCATTCAAGCAAGAGTTATTTTGAACACTGTCATTCCATTATCTCATTTTCAATGGACCATGAAAAAGCTATAGCACTCACATGAAAACAGTCCTTGGACGAAGAGACATCAGTTCAGCTTGAGCCTTGCAAGTCTCAAAAATCATTATCAAAAGGAGAAATATGGAAAAACAGTATGAGACTCCATTATACTACGATATGAAAAAGTAGTACAAAACCCCAAATCAAGGCCACATTGACTTATAAATATTCATAAATCATGATTCGGTCTTAATTGTACCATGTGATTATCTTAATTTTGAGAACCTGAAATACACAGGTCTCCTACCTTTTAAACAATCTTACATGATAAAATAAAATATAGCATTTCTTGCCTCTTATGGTGAATGCTGGATGTCTTGTTTTTTCTTGTTCCTGTAACCTGCACTGGCTGAAATGAAGGATTTAGGATTGGCTACTGTCAGAAATTAGTTTTCTGACTTCTTTCCAACTTGCTACATTGATGGCTTGTTGGTCTGAACAATGTTCCAATGAACACTTTTTAGTTGTTTTTAATTTTATTTTGGCTTTGTCTGTCTTTTATTACTTTCATGTGAATACCATCTTCATTAGATTTTTCCACATTGTATTAAGGTTTCACATGACATAATAAACTTCCACAGTTGGGATTACTAAGGTTTGTTATCCTTGCATACCCTTCAAGCAAGCTATGTTCTGTGTGTTTTTCTTTTAAATTATGTTGGCACAGATATACAAAGTAATTTGAAATAAGGAATAACTCATAGGTTGATTAAGATAAGAAGAATATTTTGAAGTGAAAATGAGAAGTTTAATATTAATGAAGCTAAAAATGCAAAGGGCATTTTGATTCTACAGATATTTGTTACTTTATTTTAAGTTAGCAATAAAGTTGTCACAATAAAATTTAAAAAAAAATGTGGTAATAGTATTGATTCTTTAATTTTTTACAACGATCTGATAACCCATGTTTTCTATTGTTGTTATATAAAAAATGTTTACAATTGATAAATATTTCCTGAGGAAAAATGAGTAATGTTCTGAAAATGATAGTGACCACAGTGGTTTGTCTCTGAATTCTCTTTATTGCATGCACTTCTTCACTGCTTATACACTCCATGTGCACTTCTAAAAATGTGTGTGAGTGTTAAGTTACTCTCAGGGGCTGTCTCCTGAATTTTACATGGTTCTAGAAATAAAATCAAATATAATCAACTTTTTTTTTGCAAGTTCTCCTTGGTCAATGAAACATTAAGATGACATGCAAGAGTGAAGGTATGACAAGTCAAGAGCACCTCTTGCCACATTTTATAATGCTGTTCTTTCTGTAGAATCTACATGAGCACATTTCTTTAGACTCAAGTTCCTGGTAAAGGATGTCGACACATTTTATTTTAGGAATTTGTGAAATCATAGTTACATACACATCTGTTGAAAATCTGCTAAGGATTGTCTGATAGGAACTTTTCTATATAGCGCCCTATTTATGAGCTTCCTTAGTGATTGCATTTTAAAAGAATGTCTCCCTGTGCAGATGACATTCGGTTTTCTAATTCGCTTTTAATAAGGCAATCCTTTTCAGAGATTTATTTGCTTAAGATAATGAGGTAGGATTACAGAGGAATTAACTGCAATGCTATTAAGTTGGTTTTTTTTTCCTTGGGTCTAGCCTTATGCTTTCATTTGGGAAGTAAGCTGAGATTTATTTTTCCTAGGTGGCACAACAAATTCACAACCAGAAGACAAAAAGGCAGCTGAAGTAGTAATTCTTCAGAAGAATTAAGTCACTGATGCCTTTGAGGTATGTTTGTTTTGGAAATGCTGTTAATTATTTATTAATGTTGCTGCTATATATAAGAGTGGTGGTGATTGCTTTTGAACATTACTGAGTTTTTCATATCTTCAGATGTAGCTTAATTTGAAAGGAAACCCTAAAATATATATGTATGTTTATATTTATTTATTTTTATGAACATAAGGAATTAAATCTGCTTCTTTTTATCTGGAAAAAGCTGTAAACACTGCATTCTGTATGCAATATAGATTTTTATGTTTTAAATAGGCAAAAGAAGCATATCATTTAGATGTAAAAAAAGTGTGTTATAGAAATAAGTTAGAAATAACTCTATTGGAGAGACAATAGAAAGTCATCAGTAGTTAGAGTAATGGAGGATACGCTAAGGAAATTTATCACTGCCTTTCCACATGTTTAAAAATAGCCTGGTTAACACTGATTCTCAGTTTTGTTTGCACCCAATAGTATTATTCCACTTTTGTAAAGGTACTAAGCAAAGCTTGTGGGGTACTAAGCAAACAGAGTTGATACTAATTTCATTTTAGGTCTAGTTATCACTTAGCATGTTCTTTAACAGAGCAAATTAATGGTTTTCATGCAGACAAAATGCTGAGCCCCAGAAAGCATTTTTATTACTCTTGGGAAATATTTGGGTTTTGGTAAACTTTGGAACTGCTCACAATCCTAGTTTTCTCTTTCCTCCAATATATTGAGTTTCAAAAATCAAGGATTTTTTGTCTTAAAGGAACCATTTTCTCACAATAGTAATACTCAAATTCATCTATTTTTAATTACTTAATTCCTCACATGAAGCTCCCTTCTTTTTGTAGGAGGTGTATCTCGCTAGCATGAAATGTTGTCTTTTCTACATTCCTGTCAGATCTCTGCAATTTTGTTCATTTTTGACACGATAGAAAGATTATATAGAAGTTTTGGCTAGTGGCACAGCTGTCTCGTGGCTTATTATGAAATGCAAACCTAATGTGATACGTATTTTGTCTAAAAATCTATTTTCCATTTTTTAAAAAAAACCCACCAATTGTTAGTTTCCCTCAACCTCAAAGCTGTCTTTATTTCAGCATTCTTTAGAAACTATCTACATGCCCAAGACCGTAGACCTGTATGGTTCTTTCCTTCTCCTTTGCTTTAGATGTTTAATGACAGGTTTGCAGCCTTTGGCATTGAGAATTTGAGTTTTGTAATCTATCTTTGTACAGTATTATTCACAATCAATACATTCAGAGCACCTTTTTAGCATTTGTAACCACAAATAATTCTCTTTTAATGTCAGTCTTGTTTCCTTGGAGAAGCAGTATTAGAAGTACTATAATAAATGAGAAGAGAGAAATCAGCAAATATTTTTTTCATGTGTTTAACCTATTATTCTCTTATATGATAGCTTACCTAAATTTTACATCGGGAAAAAGAATTTAAAACTGTTAAACTTCTGATGAGGCTTTATATACAAGCCAGTGACATCTGAGAACAATGCTTTTTGAAAAATGAAAATTCTCCATTGCCGTTTTATGACTCCCATTGAGATACATGTTCCTCAGGGCATAATTTGTCTCGCAGGTTGCATTTGATTTGTGGTTTGAGGATAGAAGTTCATAGTATCAGTGTTAAATACATATAGCTTTCAGAAGCATGGTAGACAATATTTTCATATTTAGCTATTAGAAAGCACATTTAAAGAAAAAAGGATCTAATTTTATTGGATTGCTGAAGCAAGACAAGTAAAATATTCAATAATATTTAATCAGTATTTGTGAAGTTGATATACTTTTGTCTAGCCTGATCCCTCAACATTCCTATGCAGCTTTTGTTATTATATAATTCTTCACACCGTTCTAAAATTTCACACTTTCTCTGAGTTGTGGAGACATAATTGTAAAGCACCATGCAAAATTTAATGTACTATGAGGAAAAATAAAAGAAGCAAACATGTTTGACTTTTCTTGTTCAATCTGCTAGATTATTTAATCTTGTTCTGCTTAGTGTTTCTGTCATTTCACAGAGTTATTTGATGGCCAGGTTACCATGTGTTTTCAAATTTCAAGTGGATTATTTAATATTAATCTGCAGTTCAACATTTCTGACACTTTATAGAGCTATATAGCAGCAATACAGTCAGGTTGCCAAGCAAGGAATTTATGTTATATACTAATCAAAGTAAGGGAGAAATAAGAATTCTTCTTCCTATATATATATCTATATATCCTTCCTCAGAATTTTCATGTTAGACTTTAAAAAATTATTTTAAGGTTATCTGAAGTTGTGCTTTAGTATCTCCTCCTGGTGATATAGGCCTTCTTCAGCACACAGGGCAAGGAACTACTGAAAAAGTTTATGCTGATGCTCTTGGAATACTGTACCTTATTTATTGATTTATTTATTTATGTTTGCTGAATTGCCTGAAGAACTGGACCCTTAGTCAGCACTGGATTTTAGCCTCCCTTACTACCATGATAATAAGTGGCATTTTACTTCCCTGAAAACCTTGCAGAATTTTTTGTGAATTTTGTCAAATTAAGATGAAAAACATTTTAAAGCAGGAATTTGCTAAAAGGCTACATAAAGAAGATAATTTCAGATTGATTATACTGGTCAGAAATTTTCATTAGTTTGCATAACAACGATACACAACTGTTCTGGAACATCATGAAAAAAGTAGATATTCAACCCTTTAATCCAGATATGTTAGGAGGGTTTCAAGATAAATTTCAAAAAACGTAAGATCAAAATTTAAGAGTAAAAAGTCTGTCATTATTGTGAACAGTTTGGACTAGAAGCAGCTTTAGTTCAAATCTGTCTGCAGTTTTCTTTTGTCAATGATTCTTATTTAAAAGTACAAAACCTTCGTATGTTGTATGTCTTTTGCTATATCAGTATTAGTTCAACTGAGCCTTTGACGTGCCTTTTTGGAGTGGCAAAGAAAGTTGTTGGATACTTATGAGATTGATTTCCTACATGAATTCAGTGGCACATACTTTCTACTCTGTCACTGAAGTAGTGGAACTACAGCTAAGGATTGAATGTGAAATGCAACAACATGAGGAATCAGAAAGAAGGTGAAGAGTTAATTGTATTTATCACCTCAGTTGAAGGAAATTACTTAAGATTTCTAATTGAAAAGGCCAGGCTGCCAATCTGCCTGTGCAAGGGAGTCATATCTGTATGCAGGGGAGCAGGGCACCAGGTGACCACAGGCTGGTGGGGCCATGTCCTCCCCTTCCTGGCAGGCGCAGTCCCACCACACCATGGCTGAGGCAAGTCCTGAGGCCAGGGACCCAGGCCTGGCCCTTAGTGATGGTGCGTGGCTGAAATGTGGGCTCTGCTGCAGAAGCCAGCCCCTCTGAAGAAACTTCAGAGTGAAAAAAGGGTTTGTTTCTTGAATGCAAAGCATGCATTAAGTAGATCTAATCAGCAGGGGTCAGTCAATTAGTATACAGGAGTTTAATTACAATTGGCTAGTTCCGGCACCTGCTAAACTGCTATTTGTATATGCACAGCTTTGATTTTGTTTATAAGAATTTATTTAAAATCTAACAGATCCAAAAAGATGCTGAAACTCAGACTTCTGTTGACAGTTTTTCCTGGAAAATGGTTAGTTTTTATCTTCTGCAGTGATATTCCAGGGAGTGAACAAAAATACGTATACCTTATTTTTGTTTTTTTGCAGAACACATGGGAGCACAGCTTAACACATTCCACTAACAGCACTTGAAAACTAGGACTTACAAATTCACATCTGACAATTTTTACCCCAAATTGCATTATTTCTGTGTTCTGTTAGTTCTTTGGGTTTTCTAGCAATATGAATTCCCAACAAATATTTCATTATCCTTGTGACTGTGGGCATTGGAACAAGATGACCTTTAAGGTCTCTTCCAACCCAAACTGTTCAATGATTTTTTGATTCCTGCTTCTTCCAGTTATGGGGTTTTTTTATGTTCATGAAACCACTAAAGAGTGCAGTATAATTATTTCAAAATATGGATTAAGGAGAAATATCTCTTCAGCAGGAAAGAGTAATTGGTATTTCTGTTTCCTACAGTGAAAGGAGTTTAGTTTTAAAAGACAGTCAAGTTCAAGTAAAAGAGTGCTTAAATTAACCTGTAAGGTTCCCTGAACACAAACATGGCTTAGCTTTATTTATGCCAAATATTCTGATCCAGATCTGTGTCCAGATGTGGCCCACACTCAGTGGAATTTTTTCTGCTTATTTTTAATGGATCAATTTTCGAAAGCTGAAGCTGATCAGTCCCTGCTCTTGAGATTATGTTCCAGCAATCTATAGATAGCACGTAATTAACTGGAGGAGAAAAGGGGAAAACCAAGAAGGAAATTTGTGCAATACATAAAGTGCCTCTCTGTGTTCTGTATTCTGTGTCAATTTTAATGGGTCTGTAATTAGGTCACAGGACTGATTGATATCAGCACTTAGTTTCCTGGGTGACATCACTTCATTCCCTAATAGGGATGAAGGTGTTGACACACAGAAAACTCTACTTCCTGGACAGTGAAAAACAACTAATTAAACCAGTCATAGACCTGATAGTGGCTGAATTATTTACTGATATAGCAATGAAATGGAGACTAACAAGAAGGAAGAGCACAGGGATCATGTGGAAAGAGCACAGATATGCTCACAGCCTGTTTGTGTGAAGGAGTTTAGCTTAAAGAAACAATGACAGGACTAGGCCAGGACAGGAACAATGATGAGTAAGATGACAGTGCATTTTAAATCCTTAGGCAGAAGTAGAAAAGCAAAATACTGGCAAAAAGCTTTGAGATGAGGTGAGAAGACAACTATTATAATGCATGGCCAAATGCACAGAGAGCTTGGCACGAGAGGAACCCAAAGTGCATTCTATTAAAAGAGAGATTATCATACAGAAAATAAAAATGAGAAGGGTGCCTTGTACATTTTCCTATACATATAAAATTCATAAATGCAGCAAAGGACACAGCTTAGAATAGTGGTTCTTAATTTAAAAAAAGCTGCCACATTTCAGACTGAACATACAAACTTTTTCTCTGTAAGAATATGCAACCCAGCAGTAACTTTTAATTCATCTTTGTAAAATGTATTACAATTGAATCGCTGTATGGCGCAGCTGAAAAAGCTTGATATTCTTTTACTTTTTGGAGATATTACTCCCCTGATACTGATTTTAATTTATAAGATGGAATACTTAAAAACATGACTTTTCAGTTTTTAGTGGGTTTCTTTTGTTAAATGAATGAAAAATTGAGGAAGTGTATTTTTCTAACCTTTCATGTTACTATATATTTGTGCTTGAGAGAGATTGCTGGCTAGTATGAGATCACCTTCACTTAAGAGAGGACTATGAGGGACCAGGTCAGACATGGTTGTAAAAACTCACACTTGGCTGTAGGATCAGGCTGCAGCAGCACAATAAAAGCCTGGCTATAAGAATGGAAAAAAAGAAATTTATTAATTTTTGTGGTGGATGATACTGGTTCAAGAGTTGAGCCTCAGAGGTTTCTATTACAATTGTGAATCAGAACTTAGTTCATGTGTGCTATGTATAAAAGGTTTGCTCTCTCTTTGATATTATTTACTGCAGGTGGAGAGAATCCTCATACATATGTATGCAGTAAGAGTTGACTATTGCATATAAGTTTTTAAATAAATTAGGAAAGGTGGTAGAAATCACATTTTGATGCTGTTTTGTACAGGCTTTCATCTCGTATATTTATTTGCCATTTGTAATTTCTGAGCTTTGTGAAATGCACTGACATTTTGTTTTAACAGCTGTGTTAGTTTTCAAGTCTTTTTCTGTTGGAAGGTCTTAGTGTCAGGTTTGTTGTAGGAAATAGTAGAAATGTTCTATGAAAGCCTGCTACAGTGCTGTTCCTGATAAAATGAAAATCAAATACACAGGTATGATTTAGAAACACTAAGAATAGCTTTAATCCAAGTCTGTAAACTCCAATCCAAAGTAATACAGAAGCTGTAATAAACAAATGGAATGGCTTACTGGCACCTGACCTGACAGAGGAAGAAGCAGAAATTAGATACAAAGCCTGTCTCAGAGACTTAAAACAATTGGCTTCATCCCTTTGATTGTTAAGGCTGGAGTCATCAGAATGAGGTTTTTCCCAAGTCTTTCTTTTCATGCTCACATTTAAAATAAGGCTGAATTCTGTGTTAGACCGTGCTCAATAACTGATCTGAATGTATCAAATCTTGTGAGTTATAGTTTTCCTCAAGCAGATGGAAAGAAGGCAGGCATGAATTTTAAGTAAAATACCCACCCTTCACAAAATAGTCTCTTCTAAAATTGCACATTTCTCAGCAATATGTTTGTCTAAAAATTGTTGCTGTTATTTAATAAACAACAAAAAAGTAGTGGATACCGACAACGCTTGACAAATCGCTGTATTGGTCATTAGCCAGAGGTTTTATTTTACTCGCTTCCAGAGTAGAATTAAGTTGTGAGTGAGAAGGCAGCTGCTGCCCAGAATTTCCAGCCATACAGTAGTTTGAATGGATAAAACAGAGATTAGCTTCAAACTTCATACAGTCTAATGAGATGAATACAAATATTTGGACATTGCTATTTTATATTGTCTGTGAAAAGTTTGATTAATATGTCATCCTCAGAAGACAAGCCTTATAAGTGTCACCATCAGTGCAATTCCTGTGGCTTTTAGGAATATAGAGGATCACTTTACCAAAAAAAAGCCCAAAACGAAACAAAACCAAACCCCTCAAAATGGAAAATTGATGTTTTTCTCAAATGTTTTAAACTTGTGAGAAGGGAGACTGTGCCTCAGTCTCCCTTCTCACCTTTCTTCACTCCTTCAGCACATGTGTGGGCTAATGAAATCACTGATCTTTGACCACGACCAATAAATATGTGCTGGTCCACTCAGGTGAGGTTTTACTCTTCTGTTACAAACCTTTTGATTCAGGACACTTTGTACCAGTATTTTAGAAATAAATAAGGCAGTCTGTTCCTCTCATGTTTACTACAGACTCATGCAGGTATTTCTATGTCTGTATACGCTTGTCACTTATTTAATCACCTTCCACAGCAGTGGTTCCCAACCCTGTTTTTTAAAGAGATCTCACTACCCTCTTCCTGAACCACAGGCCCCTCATCAGTTTTCCTACCTCCTCTGTGAGGACTCTTTCTGATATACCATCCTCACTTGCTTCTACTGATGTTTCTTCATTGTGTCCTTGTTGCTGACTTGGGTCAATACCAGTGCAGCTCACCAGAGTGCAAGTCCCAGCACAGAGTTTTAGCTGCTTAGCAGCTCTTAGCCTTTCTGGACTCACCTTGACTGGGAGCACACTTTACAGTAGTGAGGACTATTTCTTCATATTGCTTTTTAATTTTTTTCATGTAACAGTAGATTCTGAATTAATCATGTGATCCTTTCAGCTGTGCTTCCATTAAGGTCCTGTACTACCTATATCTTAATTAATTTCTCCATGTTGCAAAGATTTATAAGTTGAAAAAAGCACATGCCAAAGTATTCATTGAATATTTTAATGACTTTTTTATTTTAATGCAACTAGTGATTAATACATAAACAGTTTGTTTAACAGTTTTTGCAGATACTTGTAGTGGGGACCTTCTTATATTCATTCGTGTCAGACTTTTTCAGAGTATGTAGGGAATTTTAGCTCATGTTTTATTTCCTAAAATTCCTTGGCAAGCCTGAAGTGGGAGACTGTATATTCATCCCTGCAATTTTCTATGTGGCACCAGTAAAATAACTCTTGGTATTTGGAACGTAGAAGCCAGTGACACAACTGCATAAGTTCCTGCCCCTCTTCTTAGTGACACTGAATTCAACTGGACCTCATGTTTCAAGCGGATCAAGCTGGTACAAAACAGAATTATTTCAAAAGCAAGTTTGTACATCATCCAAATTTGAAAAAAAAAAAAACAACATTATGCATAAAGGGTTTAATATTCTGTTCTGCCATTCATAGACATGTATAATTCCTGTTAAAACCATTTATGTTGAGCATTGGCAGATTATATGATGCTGTAATGTAAATATGAATTGCTAAATTTCACAGTACTTAATTATTCTTGGGATCTTTTTTAATGTGATGCAAAATTGCATTTATTCTGGATATTTAGAGTAAATAATAAAAATTAAAAAATAGTGTAACTTACCAGTGGGTAAAGCACTCATGTTTTATACCTTATCCAAGAGCATTTATACATCATATTACAGTTATGACTCTGGTTTTGGAGAAGGGCTTAGAGACCATATTTTTGGGGAGACAAATTAGCCTTAACTTTCAAAGATAATAAGGGAGTGGGTTTATAAAGCGTAAATCATAAATAATAACAATACATTACTAAAGACTTTAAAAAGGTCAGTGATGCAAATGAGAGTAGAATGTAAACACCCCCAAGGAAGCATCCACTTAAGGCTTTTTATACATATGATTTTGCTGTAGAAATATGCTAATTATAATTGACAGCTGATAATTGACAACTGAATGAACGTTGCAGCTGAAGCGATTGAAGGAAATAAATAATCTGTCCATCTCAGAAATCTTTCGGTATTTATTTATTACTGTTTCCAAGTAACATTCAAATAATGTTTTTACAGCGACTACATATTATGGGTAAGATTCTTGCCAGTAAGTAATGTTTGAGAAGAAAAGGGTCGTTAACATTCCCATTTTTTTTCTGTTGGGGCTTTTTTCCTTAGTGTGAGAACTTGCAGCTGGTTAATATTCCAGGCACAATGTGTTGTGCTTCCTAGTCCCAACTCTCCCCACCCTGCAAATTGCAGAATGGTATTTGGTTTAGAAGGGTACAGAGTTTGAAGGAAGCACATTGTGATGCATTTCATTATATTAAATCAGTTATTTATGGAATGTTATTTACATACATAACTTCTAATTGAGAAAAGCAACAGGTTCATTGTACTGAGACTTTTTTTTAATATTTCTGTATTTCAGGAACTTTTTATTTAATATGGTTATTGATTTTTGGAATTTGCGAGTAATGATGGTGATTCAATGATACTTGGATTTTCTTTCTGTAAAATGGCAGGAGTGTCCCTTTCCCCTTTCCTCTTTCCCCTTTCCCCTTTCCCCTTTCCCCTTTTCCCTTCCTTCTTTAGATCTATAAATTGCAATGAGAAAGTGATACAGAGTTACATAATTACCTTAGAGAGCATAAAACAAGCCAAATGAATTGAAGACCCTGCACTCAGCAGCAGTATTTCATTCTATCTCATCTGAGATATTTTGGATTGCTTAAATTCTGTTGTTTTGCTATATTTACTGCAAAGGCAAGAAAAAGGGAAAATATACACACTGAGGAAATACTCTGAAAATTAAATCAGCTTAGTGAAATCACTTTTTAAAAATTCTATATTACTCTGTTATTGGAGAGCTTTCTGATTAACATATAATGTCCAGATTTCCATTTTCATGGTATATTATATACAAAGTAGCATTGCCCTTCAACAAGGTCTTCCTCAAGTGATCTGAAGAATCTGTGATGTGATACATTTTAATTGCCTACATATTTTAAATTTTGATAGGTTACATGGTCAATGATCTACCTCTCAGAGAAGAACAAGTAATAATTTGGTCATGGGTGCATAATCTTCCAAATCCTAGCAGTGTTTCATTGTTTCTTCTCAGTAGAGTGACTTCAGCAGTTCTAGTGGAAAAGGCTTAAGCTTTGAACACTTATTTTTCATCTTTGACATCTATGGTTTTCAAGCGGTGTTCAGGTTAAATAGGAGTTCATTTACACTCTATTTCATTTAGTAAGTGCTCTCATAATTAAATGCAGATCCATGTAATTTAGTGGTAGAAAGAGAAATTCATTAAGATTCCTGATTACGTAAAAGTATTAACAGAACTGCAAAGGTTATAGAAATTTAGCTCCTGCTTAAGGTAAATTAAGCACAAACCACATTCCTGTAACAGGAAGGAGATTACTTAAACTGTAACTGACAAGAAATTTCAAAATTAATTTTCATCATCTGTGTAAACGAAAAGCAAAAGTAAACATGCATTTATTAAATTAATATAGTTGATAGAATTAATACAGATTTCATACCTTTTCTAATGTCATAGTAGACATAAAGGTTAACATTTGTNGGTTGGACTATATGATCTTAAAGGTCCCTTCCAACCTCGAGAATTCTATGCTTCTATGCTTCTATACTAAAGCATCTGACCAGCAGTGGAACATTCCTTCTTCCCTCTACTGTAGTCTGGCTGTGTCCAGCTCTGAATGTAACAGTGCTGAAATAATTTTATCTAACTGTCTGTTCAACACTACTATCTCCAGGATATCTTTCCTTAGAACAGCTTCAGATTTGTCATTAAAAAACAAAACAAAACAAAAAACACACAGAAAAAACCCCAAACAAACCAACCAACAAAAAAAACCCAAACAAAACCTGAAAAAAAACCCAAACCCACACAACAAAACAGCTGAGTTCAAATTCCATTTCTGCACTTAATTTTTTTTTTTTTAAACCTTCCAGATAATGGAATTTTTTCCAAATCAAGGACAGGAAATTTTCCTTCCTCAGATTCCAAACTTTTCTTTGTTGTTTGGACTGTAAGGCACCTTCCAATTTAGGTATGTGAACCTCATTAACATGCTCTTTATAGTCTTTTTCAGATCACTAATGAGGAATTTAATTAAAACATGACCTAGCACTCATCCCAGCAGCATTCATCAGACACCTCCTTTTGACATGATACATTGCTGTTTTCACTGATCAACATTTTAAATACTAGCCAGTTTTCAAAGCAGCGGTGAGCAGAGGTGGAATACCACTTTATTAAGGACCAGTTATCGCATCTTAAAAGAAAAAAAAAAAAAAAAAAAAAAAAAAGAAAGTGTTCAGTGGAAGAAAATGAATAGACCTGTATTCTGTGTCTCTTTGTGCAATAGCCTTGTTAATAAGCCACCAAAACTGGTTACCTCATAACTCAGGTTCAAAACAATGACATTCTATTTTTTGTGTTAAGGAGATAAGAAAAATGAAAGGCAAATATTAACTGACAAGCGCTTGTCATATTTTTTCAAAGAATTATGTCATCAAGTCTTAATTTACAGCTTTTCACTCAGAAGAATATTATGTGGTAGCAGTGCTGGGGAAATTTGTATTCAAGAAGTGATAAAACATTGTTTTGCTGGTTTGACCAGGTCCTCTAGGAGTGTAATTAAGCTGTCTACTATTCGCATACTGCTTCAGAAGTTCTCACTGTGCAAGGAATTCCCTTTCCTCCCATTATTTCTCTTTTTTTCACATCTGCTAGTGCCCGAATCTCCTTACTATTTGCAATAAAACAGAGAAGATAAAGAGGAGTGAAACAGTAGTAGAAAGTCTAGAGCAAGG
This sequence comes from Nycticryphes semicollaris, assembly GCA_013400055.1. Classification (NCBI taxonomy): domain Eukaryota; kingdom Metazoa; phylum Chordata; class Aves; order Charadriiformes; family Rostratulidae; genus Nycticryphes; species Nycticryphes semicollaris. The sequence continues at coordinate 595,449 of VXBJ01005764.1, read as the reverse complement.
CCAACTAGGGCAGGTTGCCCAGGGCTGTGTCTACTCAGGCTCAGAATATCTCCAAGGATGTTGCTATTTCCTCAACTTCTTACAGTGTTCAATCATTCCTACAGTGAAACATGTTTTTTTTTTTTTTTTCTTAGGCTTGTTGGCCTGTAGCTAAGCACTGCAGAGAAGAGCCAGGCTCTGTCTTAATTATTGCCCTCATCACCGGGTATTTAGGTGCACTGATGACTTGAGACTCCATTGAGCTATTGATGGCTGTCATTCAGGGCACAGTTAATTGTTCACCTCCACACAGGGGAGGGAGGGACCCAAATGACAAAGGGTCTGTGTGTGACTGTGTCCCTCTTGGAGCACCAGTTGTGACACAGTAGATAGCTCAAATGGTGATAGTGCTTTGGAAATTAATTGATCCTGAAGAATCAGTACAAAACCCATCGTTAAATATTCAGAAACATAGTACATACAATTGATCAGTCTGCTTATCCTCATATTACTACACCTAACTATATATAATTAAGCATGAGGTATTTTTACCAGTGCTGTACATCAGAACGTGTCTGATGAGTCTGTTTTTCAATCTTCTGCAGGAATGGTGTTAATGATGTATGGTGGACTACATATTCTGTCACATGCCAGTAGGGAATTTTGAAACTGGCTTTCCGTGATCCTAATGAATGAGTTCACCTGTTGTATCATACCTCACTATGACTGTACCTACTATGTGCTTCCAGTGCCAGCTGTCCTTCGCCTTAAGCAGGAATGATATCAATAAGGGTGAATTTAGGCAGTTTGGATAACAGATTGTTAACAATCAGTCATTCAGAGAACTGGAATGGTAAGGTTGGCACTAACTACTGAGGTATTGAGGTACACTGCAGAAATAGGAGATACAAAGCTGAATATCAAGACAGTCTTTCCCAGAACAAGGGCTGCTATAGTATGCTTATGGGAAATAGTTGAAGCTCTTCTCTTTGGGAAGTAGAACATGTGGACAGACAATCTGTTTTATAGCACTTTCAAAGCTCTTCAAGTATGTGTTCAGAACTTGGATTTTATGGTATATTACATAGTATATTTAGTAACATTATCCTCTAAAAATGCAAAAAAAAATTCCTATGTAAAGATGAAAAAGTAGCAGAAGCATTCTTTTAGGAGCAAGACATATTTGGAACATTTACAAGAATATGAACGATTACATTTCATGAATGCCATTTAAGAGATGCTCTTGAACAAGCTTGTTCTCCTTTAAAGAATAAAATTGTATAACAGAACTGTAATTGAAATGTGTCAGCATGAAGAATATCTAGCTCTTTGCATCTCCTATCATATTTTAGTTTCCTTCACTTGTTCTTCCCAGCTGCAGTCTATATTTTGGAGCTGCTAGTTCCTTTCACTCTAATACAAAAGTTGAATCACTTTACCTTTTTCCTTTTTCTTTTTTCTTCCCCCTTCCCCACCCCTAACATCTCGCTTAAGGTTTTGAGATTCATCTTTCTGTGAAGTAAAAATTTTTTAGAAGATAGTCTTCTGGCATCGTTCTTTGGGAAATGTGCTGTGATGTGTGATGAGGCTGGAATTAAATCTGGATTCTCTACTTGTGGAAATGCAAACTTCCTGAGATTTAGAATTTTGTCCAGACTTGTAGTTGCAGAAGATAAAGATCAGTCTTTGAGTCCAAGAAATAATACTACAAAATCTTTCAAATACTTGATTTAATTAATCCCTACTCAAAAATTCTTGTCTGGTGTATCAGTATTATTTTACAACTCATCTAGGGATAAGGCCTATATTTAAAAATAATGATCACAGTTTGAAATATCAGAGGGATAATTTTTCCTTTGCGCTAAGCACCCCAAAAGCTATGTACTTTTAAAGTAGTTGTAAATGTCAGTTTTAAAAAACTAGCCCAATCTTCTTCAAATTAGGTGGTAAGAGTAGAAATTCTTTTATTTTAGTTCAAGTCTATTTATTTGAGACAAAAGATTTTTTGTTAACAAGTGTATTTAGAAATTTTGTGACTCTTTCTTCATCCTGCATCTAAAATAAGTTGGTCACTATCTTCATTATAATGACTAAACAGTAACCACCTTAGAAAAGACAAAGTTTATGTGACATATTCTTCAGTGACATAACCCACCAGCCTGGGTTGTGGCAAAAGACATTTATTTCAGGTCAACAGCAGTACTGGTCTCAGCCTTACTGTGTTTATGTTTTCAACCTCCTCTGCCACGCAAGTTTGAAATACATATTTACCTAGAGTTTTATTTCAGGGGATGGGGGGAGGTCGGATGGTCTTAAAATAATCAGCATATTAGTTCTAATTGTATGTGTGGTTGTTTAAGAATTAATTTGATTGTGAGTATGTAACTAATGTGTGCTACACTGTGCCATATTTGTATCACATGGTATGTAGTGAATGATAGATGAAGAGATGGGAAACACTGGCTCAGTTATCTTTGTCTTCTGCAGTGTACAAGCTCTATTGCATCTCATGAAAATCTCCTTAAAATGCCAGTTCAAATGCTGAATTGGCTGATAACAGTGCTAGCAAAAACACAGATTAAAAAAAAAAAAAAAAGAGAAAATGAGTTTCAAGTACAGAATCTTCATCATTTTGGAAGATATTTATGTGGAAAAGTGTCTAATAGGAATAAGACGACTTTGCCATTTTATTTACCTATGGCAAGTACCCTCCTCCCATTAGCTGCAACTGCTAATAATTTCAGTGTCACTCTGCTTCAGTATCTTTTTGCGCTAGTGCCAACATATGCCCAAAGAAGATTAACTTAATTGAGGTAATACTTGAAATTCTGTCTCTGTAGTTTTGAGGCTCAGGGCTCCCACCAACAGGAGTGGTTCCAGCAGCTGAGTGACATATTTAGTATTCTGAAGACTGTTAATATCAGTTTGTACCTTTTGAAAGCTTAGTCTCCTTAGTGAGATGATAGATTTGTTTTCTGAAAAATTCAGAATACCTTAAGGGTTGTGATTGAAAAGTAAAATATGAGCAGAAAACAAGTCTTGCTTGCCTTAGTTTCATTGGTTTGGAACTGTTTATAAAAACAGCCCTTAAGTCTGGAATATTTCACAGTGCACTGGAAATAGAAGATGCAAGAGTTTCTATCTATTCTTTATTTCTTAATCTCAGTACAACTCCTCACTATGTAGTGCATCAAAATATATTTGACCCTGAAATACAAATTGGTGTAAGTATTTTTATAATCCTATGGTTATGTATCTATCAGTTTCAGCACAGCAAGTTAAAAGAGTGACATGGAGTACTCCTGAGATGGTGTCTGTGATAGACAGTTTTTATATCCTAATGTAAACATTATTCAGTTCATAATTACCTTTCTGGTACTTATCAACTCTTGACATTCAGTCTTGCCATTTGTCTAGTGTTTTATTCCCCAGAAATCTTCCTCTCAGCTGGTAGCACTGTGGGTTTTTTAGAAGTATGGGGCTGCATAATTCGGTATGTTTATCTATGATTTTAAAATTGTCTATTTGTGTTTTAAAAGCTTTCTAATATTTGTGCCAACTTACAAGAAGGCTCAGACATACTGAAATTTTCAGAATGATAGAAATAGATGACATTACTTAAAAAATGAACCAGGAACATTCATTTGATCACTGCTGCTGAGTTCCTTGTACTATGAGCAGCTTTGTCCTTCAGCCAGCTTTTCTGAGCAAAGTTAATCAGCAGAAATTAAGAATGGATGCAAAAAGCATTAAATACCAGCGAATAAAACAACGGCATTTTGTGCATGTGTCTACCCAAATTATAAGCAGTACAAGTCATCACAAAATTTTAAAATGACAAAAGCATTCATCAAGAGCTGCTCTAGAATTATTAATTACTTGTGTCCATATTAGTGCCTGTTAAACAGAGTTTTCTTGGTTTGTTTTGCTTTTCTCTTTTTTTTTTTTAGCATTCAAGTGAATGCAAATATCAATTAAAATTGTTAATTTTTTATTCTTATACGTTATTAGAATGCTGTCGTAACGATTGCTTATGGTTGTCTAAAACAATAATGGTTTAGACTAGTACCTATAAACTGAAAAAAAACTTGCAAGCTAAGAGCTAAGTTGTCAATTTTAATGATGATCATCAATACTTTAAAAACTGTATGATGAGGACTTATATAGGTACTCAGGGACATTGAACAGAACCAGATTCAGCCTATATAAATGAAACTTGAGAGGTGTTAATTAAAGTGAATAAACCATTATACAAAGAGGGTGCTGTCTAACATATTACATGATTAAAGTGTGTTTGTGGGGAACTAACTGATCTGACTTTCCTGTGGTGTTTCTTTTGAAAACTTGTTTTCCTTTTCCGTGCTTCAGTGGAAAATGCTGAGTTATTTTAACAGGACTTTGTGAATGACTGTAACAACTATTTTCATCACTAAATTGCAAACTGTATCTATGGCACTGTGCATCATTCTTGGGAGTAAAAAAAAAAAATAAATATATCTATGAACATCCCTAGGGAAAACTATTTGGCAACAGAAAAAGTCTATAATACACAAGATGGCACTGTTTCACTTGTGAAAATGTTTCATTTTCACACATAACAGTGAAAAATGTGTTATGAGGGTGTAGAAGGTTTATATTTTTGTATAATATAAAAAATGTATTTGCATAATTTGATGGTTTTGTTTATTATAAATAAATATAAATTTATCCTGATATCCAAATTTTTCCTAATATCCAATGTAAGCCTCCCCTGGCAAAACTGGAGGCCATCGCCTCATGTCCTGTCTCTTATTATTTGGCAGAAGAGATTGAAACCCACCTTGCTACAGCCTCCTTTCAGGTAGTTGTAGACAGCGATAACTTCCCCCCTCAGCCTCCTTTTGTCCAGATTAAACAAACCCAGTTCCCTCAGACACTCCTTGTAAGACTTGTGCTCTAGACCTTTCATAAGCTTCATTACCCTTCTTTGGACATGATCCTGCACCTCCATGTGTGTATTGTAGTGAGATGTCGAAAACTGCACACAGTATTTGGGGTGCATCCTGACCAGAGCCCAGTACAGGGGGACAGTCACTTCCCTAGTCCTGCTGGCTGCAGCATTTCTGATACAGACCAGGATGCTATTGTCCTGGGCACACTATTGGCTCATATTCAGCTGGCTGTTGACCCAGGTCCTTTTTTGCCAGCCAGATTACAAGCCACTCTTCCCTGAGCCTGTAGCCCTGCAAGAGGTTGTTGTGACTCAGCTCCAGGACCTGGCACTTGGCCTTGTTGAACTTCATAAAATTGGCCTTGGCCCCTCAATCCAGCTACTCCATATCCCTCTGTGGAGCCTTCATTCCCTCTGGTGGATCAACACTCCCACACAACTCGGTGTCATTTGCAAATTTACTCATTCCTCTCATCTAGATTATTGATAAAGATATTAAAGAGAACTGGCCCCCATACTGAGCACTGGGGAACACTACTTGTGACCATCCACCAACTGGATTTAACTCCATTCACTACAGCTCTTTGGGCCCAGACATCCTTCCAGATTTTTACCCCAAATATACCCATCGAAGCCATGAGCAACCAGTTACTCCAGGAGACTCTTGTCAGAAATGGTATCAAAGGCTTTACTAAAGTCTAGCTAGATAACATCCATAATCTTTCCATCATCTATTAAGAAGCTTATAGAAGAAGATCAGGTTAGTCAAGCAGGACCTGCCCTCTGTAAACCCATGCTGACTTGGCCTGATCACTTGATTGTTCTACATATGCTACAAGATGACACTCCAGATGATCTGCTCCATAACCTTTTCCAGCACTGAAGTAAGAGTGACAGGCCTGTTGTTCACTGGACTTTCTTGCAGATGGGATTCATATTTTCTAACTTCCATCCAACTGAGACCTCCCAAAGTGATGAGCATGAAAATTTCCTTTAGCATAGAAGGCCTCATTTTTTTAAATAGGACTTAAATTCTAGCCTAGGTTTTAACTTGTTGTTGAAAAAAAATTAATTATGAAAAGGGTACAGCATATTTTCAATTTTTTTTTTTCTACTTCAGACATTTCCAACCTTAGACAATATTAATATGTCCAGCATTTGTGAAAACATAGTTCTGTCTCTTAATGAGTCAAACTATGATACAGGAAAATAATTTAAAATATTTCTTAATATTTCACCAGAATTCATTATATAAATTGATAGTGCTTATATATGATATTATTCTTCTCGGGCCGAGTAGCAAATTTGCAAGCCATTGACCAGATTGGATGCAGTCATTGCAATAACATTTCGCCATTTTCCTTCTCAGATGTCTAAATTTAAGTACATATGAACTGATAATTTGGTACTTCTTGATCTGCTCTTTGAGATTATATACTGCCTTAGGTGTTTTGTTATAGAAAAGTGTGATTAACTCTTGTATCCTTGTTTTAAAATTTCGAAGTTTAAAACCTCATAAATATATATATATATAAATATACTGTATAAGAAAGTATATTCAGAGGAAAGTCCATAGAAAAGGAAGGCTTGTAATTCTATTCGTTGTTTATTGGAATAGTAACTTAATGATGCAATTTTTTGTTCTTAAGAAAATGTCAGAATTCAGTCCCTCAAGTTTTAGATAAATTTTGTCAAGGTAGATATCAGTTTACTTTATACAGATTTGAGCTCCCTTTAAAGACATACAGAAATTTATTAAGAAAGCGTCATTTTTACCTCCTTATAGATTTTACAAGGCTTAAATATGTTCACTCTGAAATTTACAAGGTTTAAATATCTTCACTCTGAAACTCACCTGTTAATCATTTGCAAAATATTGGTGGGAGTGTATTTGAAGCGGATCTGTCTTTATCAACTGTCAATTTTTGGTTTGCATCACTAAGGAATTTCAACCTTATTTCCTCTTAGAGAGAAAGAAATTGGAAAATGTGTTTTGGAAACACATGTCCCCATGTTTTCCAGCTGTTATGTGGTACTTCATTCACAGGACCAGATCAGAAGTAAATCCCATTAAATGAATATATTGTAGATATAGGAACCATAGTGCTTATAGCTTCACTTTGTGGACTGCTTCTATTCCACTTTCTAATGTAGCTAGTAGGAAGGCTTAGATCTTAATTAAGAATCTAACATGTAGTCTGTAAATCAAGTTTCATATACTATTGAAAGTTCAGTGTTAATTTCCCTTTTTTTTTCCCTTAACATCTGTGAATCACTGACCTGAACATTCTTTTCCCCCTGCCATAACCCCACAGTGTTGCTAAATTGTTGTAGAAAGTGTTTCTGATTTACAGACCTCAAAGTTCTTTATAATCATAATGTATACATAAATAATTAAGATAGTTTTACTCCTGTTTCCTGGATACAGGAGTTTGAGTATAAAATTACATTGTGCTTCAATCAACAAGCCAGTGACTGGGATCGGTAAAAGGAACACTTGTGGTAACAACATTTTGTAGACCTTGACCATGTATTCATGATTGTGGACACTCTACAGGTGCATTGTAATAAGATGCTAGGGACCAAGTTTTCTGGGGTTTGCTTATGTATTTATCCATTTAGTATGAATATTTAGAACACTTATGTTCTTCTTCATGTTGACCTCTTTGCAGTGATGAATTTTATTTTCATACTGTTGCTTGATAACAAAAGCAGTTGAGATCCTCTACTCAAGATACATATAGCTGTGCTACAGTAGAAGTGACCTTTTTTGATGTTATCACTCAGTGAAGGTTTTTATCAAGCACAGCAACAAGTAACTCTGATTAGTCTTCTTTATTATATAAAATGGTAAACAAATCTTCAAGCTTTTCTATGCAATCACATTGTCTAGATCCTAATTTCAAATAAAAATATTAAAATTTTTGTTCATTTTATTCTGTTTGTAAATATCAGTTGTATTTTGTTGACTTCAAAGTATAATTTTGGTATAATTTTGAAATAAATAAGTTTATACTGTAAGTGACAATCATTAATTTAACAGAGAATCTTTTAAATTTTCTATTTTGAATTTCTACTATTGCTACCACACAAAATTTTCAAGAAGTTTTTGCATGGTTTTTTTTTTTGGTTGGTTGGTTGGACATTTTTACCTTTTAGATTCTCAATAACTGTTGTGGATAGTAGGGCTAGAATGGTAACTGTAAAATAAGCATTCTAATTTTGCTGTGATGTTACATGTAGTTGGGATTGCTCATATTTTAAAGAAGCAAATCTCTGAAATGTTTCTAGGTTCCCAACATCATTATTCTGAGGAATGTAAATAGTGCTTGATGAAAGTTTACGATCTTAACCATCTTTAAGTTTTTTCCTGAATTTGCTCAAGAGTTCGCTTAAAAAATGGAATTTACATTTACTTTTGATCTTGCTTTGAAGTGCTTTATCAAGTAACAGAAGGCATTTCTTCAAAAAAATGAAACAAGCTTGCAAGGATACTGCTGTATAGCCAGCATATTAGCACTTGCTGTATTTTGGAATTCAAATAAATAGAAACATAATAAAGAAGCAGAAGCATTGGCTGCCTCATAACAACCACTGAAGACTGAATGTGTTTTAAGTGCTGGTAGTTGCATAACAAAGCAACATTGTCTATTAGTAAGGAATTTATGCTTTTGTTTTTAAAAATAAACTATCCATTATCCATTAACCATTACAGTGCTTTCATTAAAGTTCAGTTAACCTACAACAGATACCAAAGCAGAAATTGAAAGCAGTCTGCATAAATACCAACAGGACAACAGGAACCTAATTTCTGGTGGGATTATCTTTCTCTGTTTAGCTGGCTCTGGTACTCCACAGAAGAGTCAACTCCACTCTCCGTGTTCAGTTCTGCTGAAAATGTACGGTGCAGTGCAGTGCTCTGCTTTTACACTCAGGGTTAACCAATTAATGAGATAGTGATAAGAGTTTTATTTCCTGATTCAATTATCAAGAAGAATTTCACATTTCTATTGTTACTTTACTTTTGTGGAATAGAGTATATTAAAAAATGCAAGTCTAAATGCTGTGTTTTCCCCATTTCTATTACTAATAGTGCTCATTTCATGTTGCTTTGAGCTGGAGGGTTGGACTTGGCGAGGTTCCTTCTAACCTGCTTTGTATCATTATTTACTTCATTTAATGGGTGTATGAAAACCATGTCCTGCCTTCCAGAATGATAGAAGTAAGAAACTGATTTATTCTGTATTTTTGTCTATTAATGGCTTGTTGAGGATACTATTTATGGTAATCACTGATAGTCACTGGGCAGCTTGACTTTGGAACATCAGGAACTCTTGCTGTTTACTCACTGCTGTGGTATGTTTAACGTTTTGGTATGTTTAAAGCTATGGAGACTATAAAGTGAAACAACCTCCTAGGCCTTACAGTGCAATGACAAAGTTAATTTCTTATCAAATTCAGGACAACTTTGCAGAACAAGGCATATTTGTCAATTTTTTATTGGCAGTGCTATTACAAAGGTCTTGCAGAAGTTCCTCAACAATTCTAAAGACTCAAGCAGAGTGTGGATTTAAAGGAATAAAAGATTGGAGGTTGAATGAAAGGGAGACTAAGAGGACTTTTTTCCCCACTTTTGTTTGCTTCCTCCCAGTTCTTGCACTTCCTTAACGTCCTTCTTCCAACTGAATACTACCAATGCTAAAGTAGAAGAGTAAAAGGGACTAATGCTTTTCTCTGTAAGTACAGGATTCCAAACACTCCTGCTAGTTTAGAGCTAAAAGATTCAGTTCCTCTGACTGAAGGCAATAAAGCTGCCAGAGTTTAATAGGATGGTAATGAATATCACTTCACTGGAGTTCTGCAGTCTAGCAGGGTGATTTTCTTACTCTAGTCCTCTAGATCACTCTTTATATCTATAAATGCATTAAATAGGAACTAGGTATCATCTACTTGCTGTTTGTGCTTTCACAGATGTCCTTTACCATTACCACAAAATATGATACAAATGACTGACCAAGACTTTTTTAACTGTCCATTAAATTTACTGAAGTTTTAAAATCCCTGGCTAGGCATGCCTGTTTATGAAGAAAGCCCTAAGGTATTTAGAACATCTGTGAACACATAAGTACATCATAAAACATCATCTTTTTTCTAGAGTCTTAAATGTATTTCTGCATTAGTGGATGGAGATAAGGAAGATGCTTCACTTTGATCCTCCACAAAAATGTAAGCATCACATTGTATACTTTTCTTGTATTGTGTATTATTTGCCTACTTAGCTCATGCTATTTTCCTGCAGATACGAAAGTTTTATGTTTTTGTGAATTATTGTTTATCTATCCATAGTCACTGCTGTAGGTTCTTCACTTGGGTTCTGATTGCACTGAAAAGTTGTCCTGGGAAGACAGAGATGGTGTCTTCAAAATATTGATTCCAACCCTCCCCCTTCTGCAAAAGTGCCCAGAGAACCACCCAGGGGTGTTTGTACGGAGTATGCTAACATCAAGATTGAACTCTTGTATCCATGTTTTCCCTTCTCCTTCAAGTTGTGGTAAACCATATAAAATCAGTGGGCTTTGTTAAGTGTTGAATTTGTTTCCTTCTGTAAGAAGTATATTTACGTGGAATGTGTTTTCTTTATTAGCGCTGGCTGTAAGGTGATAATATTTGTAATATGTGAAAATATTTGTAATATGTGAAAGCAGGACATGAAGAGTTTTCAAGTTTGGGAAATCTTAATAACATTTTTTTTTTTTCTTTCACTAAAACTCTATTCATGATCATAAAAGTAGTTTAGATGTTAGAATACAGATGTTCTTAAACTATCTATTATCATACACATAAAAAATTCTAAGTGATGATATTTTTTTTGTAACTTCTATGCAGTTTGCTTGAAAACCTTTTAATGCACATTTGCACAAGGTCACCAATAACTTACAATGTCTTTTAGTATTGGATTTATGTGACAATGACAAAATCTCTCTTGCAATTTCAAAGGGATTAAATATGATATTTTACTGTCATGTACTTCATCAATATTTTATGTAAAGTGAGGATGAAAAGCACATTTTAACAAATCAAAGACTTCAGAAATATTGTATAACTTCCTTTCTTTTTCTGAAAGGATTTTTTTTTTTATACAAAAAGGTGAAAAATGAGAAAATAAAGAAAAGTCACATTGAAACCGCAATGCATAGTAATAGTTCTACTAGCAAAGGTAAAATACCTTATGAGGCAGTTGCCAAAGAGATTATCTACACTTGAAAGACTGGCTAGCTCTGTGTTACTCCAACATGGACTTTGGGGCTGGTCCACGAGGGTGGGGAAGCTAAGGCTGATGTTCCTACTGAGCAAGGGTTGGTGGCAGGTGCACTGACAGTCAAGTAGTCAATGATCCAGCAAACAGTGAAGTAAGATGTCAGGTATGAGGGTAGTCTTGGAAATCCTAATGACAGTGCAGGAATAGCCAGGAGCAGGACTGGGGACAGGTGTAACTTCAGCATAGCTCAGGTGAGGTTGGGGTACCCCCAGACACATGTATTTGTGTGTGTGGGTAGGAGGCCCTGGTGAGGCTGGGCAGGGCAATTAAGGCCTGCTGGTGCCTACAGGCCTCCAACGATCACTGTCTGCCCCAATTTCGATGCAAAGTTTTGGTTGTCTGACGGAGACTGCAGTTTCACAGAGGTCTCCATGGCAAGTGGATGACGGGGAAATGTTAACCAGTCACACAGATCAGGCTGGCAGATTCAGCTGTAGATTTACAGGTGTAATATAATCACAGAATGTGAAGTGACATAGCTTTGTGGATCACAAGACAACAGTGAAGGCACATGTTACCATGTTACCCCTAGCACCAGGCTGTTTTATGTTCAAGCATGCAGGGTGTTGATTTCTGATATTATTCATATAATTTTGTGGGAGAAAAGCCATCATTGCAGGAGATCCCATTTCAGTGGTCATCTTTTAAAAATCAGGTTTGTGATTTGGACAGGAGAGGTGTAAGAAAATGGAGAGAGAAATACACTTCAGTGCTCTCAGATGGTATTGGATTCCTGCTTATTGTATTGTGTGGGATATTTTTTTTGCCAAAGATGTCTGGAGTGATCATATCCCTTAGGATCATATTCTAATCCTGTTACATCAATACAAGTTTAAAGAAATGCCATTGACAGAAGTTTTTTCTGATCTCGGTCAGATTGGTGTAAATGTATTTGATAGTCGGAAATACCACAGTGATGGAAAATGAATAGCTTGCCTTTAATGCTCAGCAAGAATGGACTTTGGCTGGTACATCAGAAGTCAGTGCTATTGCTTTTATTGCAATATTCAGTGAACTGTTACAAAAGTAGTGAAAATGTTTGTTTTTATGCCAATTAACTGTGTTAGATCGCTAACATGCATTTTGTTAGTGATTTAGAAGGAAACAGAAGTCTGAAGTGGTTTGAGGAAATAGTGTGGGCAATTTGTTGATAAAAAGTCCTTCAGTGTTTCAGTGTTTGAAATGTAATCTTTTTAGACATCTTAGAACATTATTAAATACAGCAGGAGTGGTGAAAATGAACTTCGGGTTTCTGAAATTTCTTTGAACATATGATTCTATGGTATGGGATTATAATTTAGTATCTGCCGGTTGTTCTTTTTTTTAATTTTCTGAAAAAGAGTACAGTTGGGCAGTCATGTTACTGAATTTGCTAGTAAAAATTCTTTTCATTGCTTTTTTCTTATATTGCCCACCACAGACTAATGAAGGTGCAAGATAGACATGAATACTTCCATTCCTACTATGCAGCTATTGATGTTGTTGTTGTCTTGGGACATGTTGCAATGGAGACAGGTTTTTCTATAAGAGTTTACCTTACGTATGAGAAAACGGCCTGCCTCAATTACATCTTCTAGGCTTTTTCTTTAAGCTTACGGCTTCTCAGCATATTTTCTTGAGCACCATAATTCACTGCAGTACAGTGACAGGAGAGAAGAAAATATATACAGAAAGAAGGTTCAGCTGTTCAACTATTATTTATGGTGATTACTTCCATCTTATGAGTACTATTTATGACACTGATTGTCATAGTTTCTATGGTTTCATAGATATTTACATGTTGCAACTCATGCAAGAAGTGTACTTCATAAAACAGTTCCAAGGATTAAGTACAGAAAAAAATTCTTAACCTATGGCAGAGTCCTTGAGGTATGCAGATTTGGAGATAGTCTTTATAAACATCACTGGGAAAGAAGGAATGGGGGAAATCCGACCTTTGGTGGTTGTATTCAATGAATAACTCAGAAAACATAAAAACTACATTTTTGGAGTTCCTGCTTTTCCATAGATTACTCTGTCCAGGCTAAATTCATATTGCTGAGCTAAGTGCACCTAATAGTTACGAAATTCCATTAAAGATTTCATTATTGTCGAAGGAGTCAATTATGGCAAGAAAACATAATTTAGAATACAGTTGTACTGAATATAAATCATGTTTCGGGACTTTTATTTTTTTTAATATATTGTAAATTGAAAAGCTTACAGACAATTAAACTGTGATACTCCAAGAAAAAAAAAAAAAATTAGGTGTATTTTCTTGTGCCAGTCATTATAGGCATTAGGGCTTATAAGAAAAAAATGATTACTCAATGGTTAGTGACTTTTTCATCTTTTCTTTTCTGTTAAAATAGAATGTCATTTATTGAGTCCTTCTAAGTAGATCTCAGGGGTCTTTTTTGTAATGCCTAATCTTTTCATGTTCTGTTTACCTTTGGTAAATAACTGGCCTTTTTAAACCAAAAAAAAAAAAAAAAAAAGGAGAGTAATCGTTCTTACTGAGAACAATAATAAAGATACCTTAGAAAAACAGCATGAGCAGTTCTGAGTATTTCTAGAAGACTGAGAAAATTATCCTCTGGCAAGAAGGCTTGACACTTGTGTTTGTAGATGGAAGGAATTTGGAAGAATATGTTTAGATCAGGATAGGAAATTGAGCATTATCATAGTATGCTTGTTGAATCACACTTAGGATAAAATTTAAAAATAGAAAATACTTAATTTTTAGCAACTCAGATTACCTAACAATTCAGCTGAGAGTTTTACCAAATCAGTTGCTTCAAAGGCAGCTTCAATTTAGTCATGGATAGGTATCTGTCATTTAAAACTACCCGTCTCTGGAGTATAACAGTATATGCTGTCCCAAAAAACAAATGCAACCCATTTTCCATTAAAAGTCCCATAAATGTAAATAGCCAGATCTGTTTTGTCAACCTATAAATATATTCCAGCACATCATGGTTTAATAAAAAATCACTACTGAAAGAGTAGTACTGTAAAAGAATGTATATTCGCTCTGTAAGATGACTAAATTATATATGTCTGAAAATAGAAATGGTATTTTAGGTGTGCATTTCAGAAGACGGTGTCATGTCTTACAGAAGTTGAAAAGAATATTGGTATTGGGCATGGAATATCAGGGTTAAACATGGTGTTATAACAGTCCATAATTTATCAGTCTGCAACAGTGTCTTATCAATGAATGAATATAGGAAATTATTAAGATGAATGCAAGTAGGAACCTATCATGCAATTGTGCTGGCCTCTCAACTTTAATAAAGAGTTTTAATTTTATTTTTGACTTAAAAATAAAGGTACTTATATTTCTTTTTCCTCTGTTTCTTCACATCTCAAAACGTTCAAGCATTTTGTCAAAATTAACAGTTGAAGAGTAATTGAGTGATGTGGCAAGCACTGCAGGACAGGATGAGAAAGCAGGATGTGCTGTGCTGTGTCATACCAGTGCTCCCTTGTCTTCAGTGCTTTGCCTCCTTTGAGTGTCCTCATGACCAGCCGGAAGTGCCAAAGCCACTTGCCAAAGAGAAGGTATTTGGGAGGCAAGAGGGGAAGGCAGGTGAACCTTGGCCACTTTTTGGCTTGACCTGCCAGTTCTGTTGGACTGATTCTCTTTTGATCTTGCCGATATAACTTACTACCAGGACCTCTCACAGCTTCAAATTTCAGTGTCTGTTGTATAGAATGGTACTTTGTTCCCTTTGTTCAAAAGTATCTCTAAACAGTTTGGCAGGCACAAGCTCCTTATGGGATAAGTAACCGCTATGCATTCAATTTACTCACTGTACTCACGAATTGGTAAACCATGGTTGTGTCTGCCTCGAGTACCTGCAAGCTGAAAAGTCCCAACCTCTGTTCTCTCCTCACAAGGCAGCTGCTTCATCTTAATTCCTACTAGTTTTTTCTTCTTTGTCTGTCGTATCAATCAATTTCTAGGGGAAATAAAGTGTTTACATGTCTAGCTTTATTGTGTATGACTTGCTTCAAGCCAGTAATACTTGTGCATCAATACTCAGAGCATTTAAAATTTACTTAGCCTGAAGCAATTAAACAGTGATATAGATAATGGTACATTCTTAGTACTGCGATGATTTATAAAACAAATTAAATGAGAAATATAAAGATGTGGCTGCCTAGTGATTTAAAAAAAAGCCAAAATGATAAAGTGTGGTAAAATGAAATAGTGAAAGCAGAGGAATTAACATGAGAAAGTTCTTCTTAATGCTTTCTTATTCTATATCTTGTCATCCATGACCACCCTCTGGTGTACTTCTACAGTACAACTGAGAGCAAATATGGGCTGCTGCTGAAAAGAGCAGCTTACTATTCTCCTTCCCTCATTCTTGCCTTTCTTTTCTTATTGCTGGTGTGGGTACTCCTTTGGCACCACACTGGAAAGCTTTAAAAAGCTGAACTGAAAAGAAATTAAATGCTGTCACCCCCCAAAATGTAGTTGGTTGGTTTGGTTTTTTTCTGGAGTATTTCCGCAAACTAGGTCACCAGAGTTCAGATGGTGTCTGTTGGGCATTGTGTAAGAACGGAGACCAAACTGGATAGCAGGAACTGCCCAACAGCTGCGGAATCAGCCCAAAAATAAGAGTTCTTGCCAGAAAACTCTTGTATGTGATTATGTATTCCCAGGAAAGAACTTTTCTAAATCTTGAGCATCTACATTAAGCTGCCAAATGACAGCTTAGACTGATAATCAGTATATTTTATGACAATTACAAAATTGCTGCTTTGCATTTTATTTCCATCTTACATTAGGACAGGGATTAAGCTGAAAAGAAATAGACTGTTGGGCTGCCTTAGAGCTCTAAGCAATTGAAATGGCTCAGCTCTTATTTCAAGTTAAGATTTCACTAGGTACAGCTTCACCACTCTGATACCTCTGGAGGACATTCCATAGGTCTAATATGTGGAAATTTAAAAGCGTATTTCACATCTAGTGCTTAATTTTGCAGTTGTGGCACTACATCCAGAAGTTGGAATGCTACTGTTTATTGACTCAATGTCTATTAAAATTCATGCTGCTATTATTGCTTTCCTTGATACAGGAAACTTGCTATATCTCAAAGGATATACACTATTTTTTAATTTTTTTTTAAACTATCCAGTTTTTAAACATAAAAAATGTTTCTATTTGATTATATAAACAAAGTAGGGAGATAAATGTAAAGGAAAATTAATTATGTGATATTTTCATAAGCCACTATGGAATTAGTACTAAACAGAAGATTCTGCTCTACACTCTAAAAATAGATGTTTTGCAAAATCTACTGAGATAATTGTCTGAATTTTGTTCTCCTGTAACTCTTTCTGACTCCGTTAATATAAACAATGACTGATGGTCAAATTTACACAAAGTTCTTCAAATGTGATTAAAACACCTATACTGGTCCAATAAATGAAGATACAGTTGCTCTGTAGTTTTATCATTTAACATGCCAACTTCTTTGTGTGTATTTAATATTATTTTTCAGGTTGTCAGTGTACATGTGATGGTAATGCCACTTGAACTTTTAGAGATCAGCTGTGGGAGACTACAGTAATTGTCTTTGTTAGTAATTCCGTTGCTTCCAATCACTTACGATTAATTTGTTGGAGTTTCTGCTATTTGACAATGAAGTTGGCTAATTATTTTTTTTATCCATCATACAAATTGTGTGGTAAATTACTATTACTTGTATGAAGGGTTTCTTGAGCAGATTTCTTAGGATAATTCTTGGGATTTCAAATTTAATTTTATACAAATGTCTGCCATGATTAATACTAAATTTTGTTGTCTATGTAAACATTGTTAATGATGCAGTTTTGCAATGGAATAGCAACATGAGTCATAAGTTATGAAATGTGCAAAATTGTACTGGCAGACCATTATTTTTTAAAATGCTGTGATTGGTACAGGGCTCTGTTAAATTCACAGAACTTCCAGAAAAAAGGTTTCTGCATGCAATCACAGTTTTCTGTGTATTTTCTGAGTTTTCTATGTATTCTCTGAATTTCTATGTATTTTCTGAGCTATGACCATATGCTGTTTCATCCAACCCACCTCCCCCCCCCCATTCTTAATCAGTGGAAATTATCCACAAGAAGACTACTGTTAGTTAATATTGTTAATAAGCTAGAAGATAATATGAAGAACCAGATAGTCTTTATGGGGTTGAGCATTATTAGTCCATTCTAATACAGACAAGAGTGTTGCTTGGGATGTGGTAATAGGTGGACTGATAGTGCCTGTAGCCTCACATCTGGAATTACCAAAAAACCAGTAAACATAGTTGGATTTTTTTTTATTATTTTATTCAGTTATTTGATGGAGCTGGTGTGGCATGTTGTACTGAGGACAATCTTACTGAAGTAGTAGTATTCATGATATGTAAGGAAAGCTGCTAGCAGTAACATTAAGCAAGAAAACTGTAGTCTGCTCTGGAGTGGAGAACAAAGTCAGAAAGCATGATTTGCTTAATTAAACTGGTAGACGGGGCTTGTTTTTAATCTAATGTTCTCATTCACCTTGGAAGTAGACTGTTAATATCTAAGCCCTGTTGTGAATCAGCATTCTGTTTTCAAACTGGAAAATACCTATAAAGTTTCTCGATTTCAAGAAGAAGCTCTTAGTAGTGATGAATTATACCATTTGAATTTTCAAAATAGTGATATCAGAAGAGTATCATAGATCCACTAAGTGACAAAAACTTGTTAGACTTATTTGAAAAGCGCTACGATACACTTAGTATTTTAGAAACTTAGACTACACTTACAGGGGTGGAGGAGGTAGAAGAAAGGAACAGTGGAATAGCATGAATGAGCAGAAAAAAGATGCAAAGATGTGATTTCTGCTGCAGTCAGTTTCTCTCAAAGAAATGCAGAATAAGGTTTATCTGAATCTTTGTTAAAAGCAACGGTGTCCAAATGCAAATTTTATGTTGTTTAGTAGCCCCCAGCTCTCAAAGCAATAGTACTTTTGGATAATCCATCCCTTTTCAGCTGTGATTCTAATTAAACACTGTAACAGCATTTGCCTATGTCTACAGCAAAAATATGCAAATAATAGTAAATAGTTGTAAGCCAAAAAACATAAAATTGCTTATCAAAAAAAAAAAAAAAAAAAAAAGAAAAGTAAGCATCTCTGGCTCTTGTTGAGGACAGATTAGGCCCTGTGTTAACTGTTGCATTTTGTAGGAGAAAGAAGGCATTTGAATTTGTATATATGCCTGTTTCTAGGTAGAAGCTAATACATGTACTTTATTGGTCAAGTGTTATTTATTCCTGCCATTAAAATAAAGATCACCTGAATTTGATCTACAGAGGTCCGAGGATGTGATGTCGTTCTCTTTGGAGGAATTAAACAGGAGATAAATAATTACAATTTGCCTAAATGAAAAATCACTTATAAATTATTTTTTATATACTTAAAGACACACACACAAAAATACTTGTTTACATATTATCCAACTGAGTATAACTTGATTATATTATTTTGCTCTTTCTCTATAGTTGACAAGTTGTGATAAAACTAAGACAATGCTTTCTTCTTTAGGTGTAAAGGGTGTTTGTCTGTTTTTCTAAATGTCCTTTTAAGTTCCTGTGTATTTATCTTTTTAACAACAGAAAGGAGAAGAGTTATATAGTGGTTATGTAAGTTAGTTTTATCTTATTTGGGACATAATAAGGACTTGGTCATCATTCTATTTGACTGGCACATTTTTAACGCTGCCTTGGGTTGTCAATAGGTAAATGTGAACATCTACTTATTCTTTTTGACATTAAGATATGTTGTCAAATTTGGTATAAATTTCAGTGTCTTTGCAGCTCTTTGGTGAAAAAATTAGAAAGGAAATTTTTCAAAGCCTCTCAGTCGTTAATTCTTGCAGATCTGTTTTTGCATATGATAATGATGTGATAAGAAATGTCAAATTTTGTTCTCATCATATTAGGAAGAACAAAACATTAAAGCTTTTTTGTAAGGGGGACAGAATATGTGTTGTTCTAAACAACAGAGCAAGTTAACGTGGCTCAAGTCATAAGATCTGCTCACACTCATAATTCACTTCTTCATGTGGAAAGTTGGAGGGTTTGCCTGAGAGGACTTTATAGAGTTTCAGAGGAGTGTGCAGATGTTGCAGGCAGCAGTACTCTGCACAGTTTTTGACTGAGTCTGCAGGGCTGACTCTGTCTCATTAATAAACAGGAGTGTGTTCAGGTGATGGAAGGCCATATAAAAACCCAAAGAAAGAAAGAAATGGCACCTGAAGGCACCTTCCTCAGCCCACATTTCTTCATCTGCTCTGTGTTTCTTTAAACCTTTAAGTCCTTTTCTTTAAAAAGTGCCATGGAAAACTAAGCTCTCTGATCAGTAAGCTTTGCGCCCAATAATAAGCTTGCATTTGAGTTTCTTCTTTACAATCATTTTTCTTACATAGAATAGGTTTATTTTGAAATGTGAATGGGATTCTCGTCTTTATAAAGAAGGGTGTATGGATGTGTGCGTATCCTTTACAGCTAGAGTTTGCACTAAGAAATTTAAGAACTAAGTTCAAACAGAGTGCCTGTTTTTTCACCATCTGTATTAAAAGTCGAAAATCTATTGCCTTTTTTGAGATATTAGAAAACAGATCAGTGATCTGAGCTCTTTTTTTTGCTTTCTAACAGATAAGGTGGCAAAAGGCCAACAGAAGAAAGACTGGGATTTCAGCAAAGGAAAGTGGTGTCAGCCCTCCCGGGTGCTCCCAAAGGGAGACCAGGGAGTGTGTTGAATTAGTGTGTTTCCCTTCTTTCTTCTCCTGCCAGCTGCTGACCCCAGCATGCCAGCTCTGCAGGGATTCCTCTCTTGGAAAACAGGTGCTTTCACAAGGGCAAGCATCAGCAAGGGTCTGCCTATGTGACAGCAAGATCGAAGCAATCTCAGAGAAGTTAAAACCAGTAACAGACATTTGCCTTCATTTTCTTGCCAGCAGCAAGAGCAGTATTTGCTGCCTCTAAGAGCTGTTTACATCAAAATAATTTGGGGTTCAGTGCATTGTATTATCTTTACATTTATTTGAATGTTACTGCTGTCAGTGTCAGCAGGCTTAGTGTGAAACCTCTCACTTGCAAGAGTTGTTCCATTGAAGTTATCTTATTTGACTTGTTGGTGTAAGGCCTATCATGTGCTTTTGCAAATTGGATAGGTAAGAATTTGGGATAAATTCTCAACCTGTCTTCAACATGTAGCCATTTATCAATAAGACAATCAATATGTGATGCCTATAAAGTGTTTTGGGAACTCTTTCATTGAGCACTTCTGAGGTAGGATTTGCAAACCTTGGAATTCGGGTTCTGAGAATAAAACATGCTTCGGTTTCCCCTATAAAAGAGCAGCTGAACAATGACTGTAAAAATGATCCTGTGGACAGTGTTGAACAAAGAGAAAAAAAATAATTATAACTAACACCTTTAATCTCCTTCCAAAATAAGGATGGCAAACTGAACCTGTTTAAATTCTGACAGATTTCAGTGCTCAGAGAGACCATTAATACCTGAGGCATTTAGTTCACTTAACACTGACAATGACCTGGTCGCACAGGAAGAAAAAGCTTGTTGCTTCTAGTCTGATTCAGACAGCTTGCATCTTAATATGTGTTTGATGTTCACCTTAAAAAAAAGCTGAGGTAATCCTCTCTAGTATTTGGAAAACGTTAAGTTTCGTCTCTCCCCAAAGACAGCAGAAACAGGCTCAGCCCAGTGAAAAAGTTCCTATGCAAGCAGAGGCATCATAACTTTCACATGCTGGTTTTTTATGGTCTGATACTTATCTTCTGATAGTGGTGCTTCTGAGTATTAGCTGTGCCTAAACTGTACTGGGTATAAGTCTCACAATTAATACATCAAGCGTGGCATTTCTAAGAACTTCGGGACTAGAAAAATCACAAGAAAATAGTAATAGGACGGAAGAATGTTCTTGTAATTTTTCAGACTCAGATTCTTAGAAAATTCTATTAATTTCTTTGAACTCTTTCCAAAATTGCATTATTCAGGCATAATTTGTGGTTTTCGGTAGCTTTGAGAAAAAAAAAATTATAGGAAGGGAACTGGGATTTCAATTGTACATGATAGATTTGATTGTGTGCTATCTTCTTGGGAAAGAAAGTGGCAGCTGTCTGGTGTTGATCTCAGGGGTGTTTGGGAGTAAACCTAGGTAATATGATATTACTTTACTCTTCATTTTCTCATGTTTGAAGTTTTGTATGCAGATGTACATTTACTGGACAAGATAATTTAGGAAGGAGCTATAAGGGTTTTAGACTCCAGCTTCTACCTCTGAGATGAACATTAGCAGCCCATTTATTCCCAACACAGTTCAGCAGCCTTCTGTAAATCCTCAACCCCAGCTGTCATATGCACGGTCTCCTCAGCTGCACCATAACTGTATCAAAACATGGGGGTTGCATCTTTATCACGAAGGGGAGAATATTTTGCTCAACATTTTACATCACTGAGTCAAACAGATCAGCAAGAATTGATATTTAATTTACTTAATGTGCATGTAACAACTTAGGCATCC
Organism: Nycticryphes semicollaris; assembly: GCA_013400055.1. Classification (NCBI taxonomy): domain Eukaryota; kingdom Metazoa; phylum Chordata; class Aves; order Charadriiformes; family Rostratulidae; genus Nycticryphes; species Nycticryphes semicollaris. The sequence goes on along the minus strand of VXBJ01005764.1, from coordinate 573,663 downwards.
TTGTATTTTTATACAATAAATTCATAAAGATGAAAAGACACTTCCTAATTTAGCAACATGAAATAACTGGCATGGCTATCAATCATGGTTTGTTTGATTTTGGGTTTGCTCCTTTTTTGTTTGTTTTGTTGGGTTTTTTACTCAGCTAAAAATCAAAAGTTATCAGTTAGAGAGAGCAAGAGAAGCTTAAGGTTAAATTGATTCTGGATGGTACCTGAGGAACACTAAAGCCTCAGCTTTCCTCCAGGAGGGGAAAACATTTGCATGCAGAATTCTATTCTTTAGCAGGAGCCTGGCACTGTTGAAACACAGAGAACATTTAACCAAAAATAAAAGAATGTTAGTACTTGGGACTAGTTATACTTTAAAGAGAACTTCAAAGTCTAAGCCAACATTTCTGCAGCCATCTATCTCGGGAGGTTCTGAGCAGCCCCTGCTAAAAACCGGACATCTGGTGGCTAGTCAGTTAGCCAAGGGACTGATAAAACAGGCTTTCCTTAGGTTTTCTTTTTGACCTTTGGGCAATTTCTTCACCTTCCTGTGCTCCTCTGTTATCTTCTTCCCTACGTACCAAATAGAACAGGTCTTCATAGGCTGGAGCAGTCTTGTTCAAATACAGGCACGCAGAGGACTGTAAAGAGGATAACCTGTGGAACTAGGGATCATGTACGTATCAAGACAGATGTGTTCAATGTCAGTGGGTATTTGGCATCTCTGCAATTGAGATCTTTGTGTAAATATCTAATTGTAGTTAATCAGTTTTGACCATGATAGCCAGGAACAGAATATCAATTTCCCTTGAGTTTGTTCCAGAAATAATAGCAACTTAAATAACACTACAATTTTGGTTGTAATTCTTGGTGTCCTCTTGTTTTCCTAAACTCTCTCTTTTGCTGACATCTTCAAATTCCTAATCTTCCGGATGTTAAGAAGCTGTAGGAACCAGATCTGTTCTTTGTGGCTTACTGCAGAACACGAGGTTGCACTAGTCAGACATAAGCGAACAGAAGTTTACGCGCTCAAATCAAGGCATGCACTCTGGAGCCAAATGCAACTCCTTTCACTGAGCCTTGGCAACCTAGCAGAAGGAGTGGCTGTTAGCAAGTGTGAACTCTCTGTTTGGGATCAGGGGACTTAAAAGCCTGCCAGCTGGCTTCTCCAATTATCAAAAATTTTCTCATGTTCCTTGACCTCTGGATTATTGGAGATATATGCTGTGCTGTTCTCTTTAATTTTTAACTAGTGTTGTTTAGGTGAGCTTCAGCACTTTGATAGTTTTCTGTTTTTATTTTTTGAAGTCTCCACAGGGTGATATTGATCCATAACTTAGGCAAATTCTACAGTTCCTGTGCCTACAAGTAATACGAGCATTGTTTTTTGATGAAACAAATGCATAAAAAATTGTCATTATTCCATTTGGATTTATTTCTAAAATCATATTTACTTTGTCTGTGCTTTGCTTTTGGTTGTTTCCAAGGGAGTATCTGCTGAACTTTTAGAAAAAGCTTGCTTTATAAGAGGAAAGTGGGAATAGAAATTGTAATGTGCTATCAAAATCCCTTTCAAAACACTTCTTTTGTCATGTTAGTAACTAACTGATGAAATTTGAAGATTTTATGCTCTACTGTGTAGTAATTTTTTTTACATAGAACACAATCCAAATCAATTTTATAATTAAAACCAGCACACACATCTTTTTTGAAACTACCATGTGTTTACTGCTGTTATATTAGGAGCAGGTTTTGCTTTGAGATGACACGCTATACTTTTTCCTACACCAAGACAGCAGAAGGGAGAGTGTACAGGAATTTGGGAAAGGAAGAAAAGGAATAAGCTAATGTTGGGAATATTAGGAAGCAAGCCGGGCTTGTAGAGTACAGATTCACATCTGAGACACAATGGAGACCCATTGGTTTATAACACCTCTGCAATGTGGTCAACAAGATGATATTTGGACTTTCATCCTTTTACGGTACATTTCTCTTTGGCACATTTCAGAAAAACAAGAAAGTGGTAGCAGTCATATTTTTAAATGGGGAAGTGCAACACCGGAAAAACTGTGTTACTTTGGTAAGAATTAATCTCTCCTCCCCTCCCCTCTCCTTCCCTCTAAAGTATTTGTTTTACCAGCAATATTGTAGTTCAAGCAATGTTGTTTTACATAGAGTTCTTGTCTCATATTAGGCAGATTAAAAAATGAAATAGAAAAGATTTTCATTAAAGGGGTGACTTTGGGACTATATGAGTGAAATAACAAAATCTACCTAAGAATCAAGGAAACTTTATGACTTTTATTAAAACTCTACATAACTTAGGTTTGTCCATAATCTTGTATTGGTAGTTTGCAGGTCAAACAAATACTGAGACGGTATGCAGGTGAAATATGTATTGGTTATATAGTAAGTTATGTGGAAGGCAAGACACAGCTTGCAGAGCGATCCTCTAATCTATCTTCTAATGAAAGTAGAGCAATTCAGCAGAAGGAAATTTAATACTGCAAAACTAAGTTCTTTTATGATCCAGTTTTCCCTTACGATGCCAGACCTTTTTCTGAAAAGACTCTGTCAGGAAATTGCTAATGAATCATCACACAAAATTGCCTCAAAACTAATTTTCAGTACCCTACTAGGGCAAAAAAACCCAACAACTGAATTGGCCCTTGAACGTGTAGGAATGGATCAAAGAAAAGAAAAGAGAAAGTGATATTATGTCTGTGCATGCATAGAAAGCCACTATTAAAATTCTGTGTATAGCGCAGATATTTTTATTACCGAAAAGATGTGAAGAGAGCTATGTAGCACTTCTAAAAAGAAGGCAAAAGAATTACCCAAGATGAGAAAAGTTAAGTCTTCTGAGATGAGAATTGAAGAGTTCAATTTATCCCAACATGAACTTTAGATATAGGTACAGTATTGATAGAAAAGATAGCTGAAAATTACACGTTTTTTCAGCCTTGGTGACAAAAGCGTAACAATACGCTTGATTGAAGGTTGTCAAAAATTACCATTTTACTAACATGCATTCTAGCTGACAGGGTAATTAATGATGCTCAATTAATAAAGATAAGATAATAGAAAGCATGTTACTACTGTAAAGATGATATTTCAAAAAGAGAAGTTTTAATCAATCTTTCTTAATGTTTTGTTGGTTTGGGGTGGGGAGTGTCTGGGGGTTTTTTGTGTTTTTTTTTTTTTGTTGGTTTTTTTTTGTTTTGTTTTGTTTTTTGTTTGTTTTTATTGTTGAAAAGGCTTGTCAGATATAATGGTGCAGATGGTTGGGTTGGGTAGTGGTGTTTTTCCTTCTAGCCTTCTCAATATGTGAGTTTTCTAATCATTCTTCAAAAGCCCATACAAAACCAGGATCGTTCCATTCTGCTTCCACATGCTTATCAAAGCACTCTCAACTCTCATTAGATAAGAACACCATAATCACATGTCAAAACTTCAGGGCTTTATCCAGTTATTTGGTCAGTTTAGGGAGGATTTGTTTGCAAAGCACAACCAATGAAAACCATTTTTTTCTGAGCATTGGTGCATGTTTTCCCCAATACTTTCTCTGGTTTACCTCTGTTTTATTCTCTAGACTGAATATGAGATGTGGAATAGGGTTGGCCCATTACTCTGCAGTGAAAATCCTCTATGGATCTGACTGATGTATCTTTCTTACACAGCCAGGATCATGCTAATAAGCAGATTTACAGCTAGAAAGTGAAGACAATTTTATTTCATCTCCTCTTGTGTAAAGAGCTTTGAGGGAGTGATAAATAGTTGTGTTCTTCATCTCAGGATATGGATTATCCTCGATGGTTGCACAAACATAGCTAATCAATTGCCTCTGCCATGAACTTCTCAAGCTCCTGGTAGAGCCCAGGGCTCTCCCCTTTTCTGCTCTGTTTGCAGGAGTTCGGTCTCGTGTATTCATCCTATATTCACTGGTCTGCAGTTCACAGCAGGTCAAATTAGGAGATCAGATGGTTTCTATTGGATTGTGACAATGTAGATCTACAAAGCAGCCATAATGTGCTCAGAGTTTGCAATTCAATGTGCATTTCGTTGTCAGTTTGCACTAGATATAATTTATTTTTCTTATTGTGCTTTTGTTTACTAGCTTGATCCCACGGATTTTAGCTTTTCCATCTGTAGTCAATACAGCAGCATCACTTAAATATGGAATATGGTTGACTTCTCTAGTGCCCAAAATGTGTGTTCTTTTTTTTTTGCTTTTCTGCACTTTCTCCAATGTAAGGGCTTTTTGCTTGTTAAAATACTATAATCACCTGTTAGAAGACAGGGTACCTTTCCTAAAGAAATGGTGCTGTATTTCAGGTTTCCTTTCAGATCATGTGAAATTCACACCCTGTGAATTACTCAAGAACTGAATGAGAAGGAATGTTTACAATTGGAGATTTTGTGAGTGAGTAATCCCTTTTTAACTTTCCATCCTATGTCTTGTTTAAGTTTATTGTTTGTATACTGTCCTCGTTCTGTCACAATGTAGTAGTCATAGAACTATAGTTAAAAATGTATTTAAATATATATATAATATATTTCAAAATAATGAAATTGGATACAGAAAGTATGAAAAAGATAGTGAATTATATTTAGAGATTAAAAGGTAATTGACAACTTCACAGACAGTTCAGTCACGGGAGTCAGTGGCAGTCCTGAGAAGAGAGACTGGGAAATACCTGTTGTTTGAGACAAAATTGAAACTTTAAGAGTGTATCTCTTTCTCGGAACCTTTTGCTGTAGTTTCTTAATATCAGGTCAGTAGGGCAGAGCGGTGAATATGTGAACCTTGCTCATCTGTGCCCTCCTTATCCCAGAGCAGTGAACAGTGAATTACTTAAGGGTGCATGCAAGAAATGTTGACAGATACCCACCGTGAAATAACTTGTGTATTGGCTTTCACCTAGAGGACAGGAACTAGTACACTATTTTGATTAAATTTCAGGTTTTCCTTATGTGCAAGTGACCTGAGAAGAAAGAGAAGGGATTGACATTTACAGGGACACTGATAGATAAGAACTGCTGGAAAGGGAGCAAGAGGAAAAAAGAATAAAGATTGCATAAGAGCAATGATGTGCAAACGTGGTGAAAAACATGAGAGTTGAGGAGTGTCAGGAAATGGTAGTGATTACCAGTACTCAGTGGGATACTTGCTGAAGCTTTTGCCTCATATTTGGGAAAGAGGAAAGACAGTATCAGAGCCAGAAGAAACAGACACAGGTTACACCACACCTGCTGGGAGCATCCCAGAAGAGGATAGTCTTCAATGTGCTGATGACTGAAATTCATTAAATAATTAGAATATTAAGACTGATCAGAGTGGATCATTTTTGTGACAAACAGAAATAATGTGTTGTAGATCAAAGGAACAGAATCTCGTACACATAGAAGATTTGAACTTATCTGGAGGTCATCTGGTCCAACCCCACTGCTCAAGCATGGCCACCTAGAGCAGGTTCCCCAAGACCATGTCCAGGCAGCTTTTGAATATTTTCAAGGAGGGAGACTGTGCCACTTCTCTGGGCAAGCTGTGCCAGTGCTTGGTCACCCTCACAGTAACTAAGCATTTCCTGATGTTTAGAGGGAGCTTCCTGTGTTTCAGTTTGTGCCCACTGCCCCTAGTCCTGTCATTAAAAACTTTTAATCTTTTATCTGTGTATTTTGGACAACAGATACTCAAGCCTTCCTGATTAGTCATTCTCAGTTGCAGTGGATACAATTAAACCTTTAAGGGCCTGGGATCTTTGTTTTCCTGAGTTTTTTAGAGAATGTTTCATATGGGATGACTTAATCTGTTTAGATCATCCTAAACTATTTTTCTTCCCCTCCTGTAAAACAAATACATATTGCTCCTGCCTCATCAGTCAATTATTTTCCTAGAAAAAATTTATTTCTTTTTTTTTTTATTATTTTTTTTCTGTGCCTTTCTGATAGGCAAAAAGTCAGAACATTTTCCAAAGACCAGTAATCCTAACCCAGTTTCAGTAGTGTTTATGTTTGTATTAGCCTGCACTTATGTCAAAAAGAGCAGTCTTTCTTGCTGTTTTGTTACTCATTATCTTGCAAGTATGTGTGTGATGTACTACTTTGTGTAGAAATGCACAAGTAAATTTGTGTTTATGTTTATATTAGAGAAGATGCGGCTGAAGAAATACATCTTGCATTTGAAGTTCAATGTAATGAAAGTAGTAGCTCACTTTACGGTCCCCATCAGTTCTCAAGAAAGTTTTGCACAGACCACAGAGAATCTGCTCTACTGTGGCAGTAGAAAGGGCCAATTGTGTTTGAGGAATAAAGTTGTCAGCCACATTCTTCCCTTCTTCAGTATAGGCAACCTTAAAGAATCTTGGTATTCAGCAATAATTGTTTGAAACCAAAATTACAAAGAAGGAAAAGGGACAACCTTTTTTTTAATCTACCCATTCCTTTGAAAAGGAAGAGAGTATGTAAGAAGATCAGAATATGAATTTTATTGCAAGACAGTTCTTATAACAAAAAGAGGTCTTTTCATGATCTCCTAGGAATAGGATAATGTTTTAGCAGTCTTACTCAGACGGGAAAAAACATGGGAAAAAAATGTACCAGCAATGCAAATGTATTAGAAGAAATTATGGGAATTTTAAAATGTGAGAGAAAACAAAAGAAATAGCCACAACCAAAACCAGTAAATATTTTGAAATATGCATTTTCCCTACTGAGAACAAAGGACAAAAAATACAAACAGGAAAGAATTATATATATATCTATAATGATTTTAAAGGGAAACTGAAAATAGTCAAAGAATATATAGTAGGAATAAAAATAATACCTGAAAACTCTGAACCTAACTTTATTTGCCACTCATTGAAAGAATCAAAACTGAAAGGTATAGATGAAATGCTAATGGTAAGGGCGTATGGAGTGCACTACTATTCTGCAAGAGCTAATGGCAGAAAAAAAGGCTTGAAAATAAGGTTTTACTATTTCTGTCAAAAAGAAGCTGTTATAAGAAAGGCTAGGAAATCAAATGAGATAATTTTTCAAAGGAATAAAGTATGAATATATTACAATATATCTGTTTCAACCCTAGAAATAAGACTGGAATAAAAAAAAATAGCAAATTCTGAGAGACGAAGAGGTCTGTTTCTCTGGTTTCTCCAACAGGCACTTATTTTGTTTATTATGGACAATCAGTTTGAGCTTAAGTTTTAGGATGAAAAAACCCAAAATATTTTATATTGCATAAGGTCCTTTGACAGAGATACAGAGAAGCTACTTTAAATTCTCTCAGTGCATTCACTTGTGTGAATGTATCTAAAGATCTTTTTAGCGCGGTGTGGCTCCCAGGAGTCGTTTTCTTGATTCAGCAGTCAGATATATACATACATATCCTTGCAGAGCTACATTAACTGATGGTTGTTTACTCCTAGAACATGCTGTATGTTGTAATGCTTTTCACACACAAGAAATAAAGCTCCACAGTAGGAGTATTTTACATCCAAATTGTATGCTGAAGACGTAAGTGTTGTTTTGTCTATCTTCAATCTGCTAGCAAATTGCCATCTTTCTGTAGTGATCCAACTGCTAGATGGCCATCAACTGTAATGTAAATTTGTAAATGGTATGTGGAAACAGTAGTGAAATTTGTTTACAGTAGCAGAATTTAATTCCCAATTCTCATTGCATTTATCTCTGTATTTTTTAAAGGTCCCACTAATGAGTTCTCTATGTAATTAATCATGTTGACACAGTTCAAAGCAGATGATTTAAATCTTGGTTCTGAAGTAAAGAATTGGTGAACTCTTGCTTATTGTAGCTTCAATGAAGTTAATGGAGAATTGAATGTGCTATGGGGCTCCTGAGTGTAATACCTTACAGGACTTGATCTTGAGTTTGTAAAACATATAACAGAAATTATTTTAGTATATCTTTAGTCATCGCTGCTAAATGACGTCCAGATCACTGCTGGGGAGTGTATTAATTATTCTCTTAAAATTCTAGGAAATACACATATTCCAACAAAACCTTCTATTTTTGTCACAAGCAATTCCTAATAAATATGAAAAAAGTATTTTAATTAATTTAGAAATAGCAGTATGTTCCTGAAAATTGTGATATCTTTTGTAAAATCTAACTTATATAAATGTCCTAAAAGCCTACTAGTGCAAGCAGATCAGCAGTAACAAAATGGTGTATGTTGATGCTCATGCCTCTTTCAGCTGACAGCTCTGAAACATGACTGAGGGTGTCTTAAATTTTGAGAATTATCTCTTTTACACTGACTAAATTTTTTTATTTTCAACTTCTATATTGTCAGTTATATCCAACGTATCAGGCAAGGCAGGAGTGTAATTTCTGTAATTATTCCAGAACATTTTTGTTCTTTTAAACATTGTCAATTAAGAGCATTTTGATCGTTCTGTCTCTAGAGCCTCTCACTCAAAACATTAGTTCAACATGCTACTCTTCGCAGAAAATGTGCTAGCTGAAAAGACAGGATAGTGCTTAAAATTTACTGCAACGCCTTATAAAGACGTTTTCTCTATTTTGAGGTAAGCCAGAAATTTCTTTTAATAAAAGTTTTTGTTTAGCTAAGAGCTACATATCACTTAAAAGTGCACAAAAATTGGTGGTATCTCTGAGGCATTAATGAGATTTCAAGTTCTAAAAAAAAATCAGTCATGACAGCTGCTTATTTACTGATATCTCCCTGGCATTAGAAAATACTGTCCATTTTACAAGTTAATCAGCAATTTTTAATCACAATAGGCTGACATGAGTCATCAATTTAATAAGCCTAATTATTGACATATTATGCATCAATAAATCACAGAATCACTGAATAACAGAATCATAATGGTTGGAAAGGATTTCTGAGATCACCAAGTCTAACCATTCACACACAAAAAAACCCTGCAATCTCAGCCACTAGAGCATGCCCTGAAGTGCCACATCTACACCTTTCTTAAGTACCTGCAGGAATGGTGACTCGACCACCTCCTGGAGCAGGTTGTTCCAGCGCCTGACCTCTCTTTCAGTAAAGTAATTCTTCCTCATATCTAATCTGAACCTCCCCTGCTGCAACTTCAGACCATTTGCACTGATGCTATCTATCATTATTCACTTGGGAGAAGAGGCCAGCATCCACCTCTCTACAACCTCCTTTCAGGTAGTTGTAGAGGGCAATTAGGTCTCCCCTCAGCCTCCTCTTCTCTAAACATGCCCAGTTCCCTCAGCCTCTTCTCAAAGGACTGTTCCTTCATAAGCTCAGTAGCTCTCCTCTGAACACGCTCCAGCACTTCAATGTCCTTCTTGTAGTGTGGGGCCCAGAACTGAACACAGTACTCAAGGTGAGCCCTCACCAGTGCTGAGTACAGAGGCACAATCACTTCCCTATTCCTTCTGGCCACGCTATTCCTGATACAGGCCAGGATGCTGTTGGCTTTCTTGGCCGCCTGGGCACACTGCTGGCTCATGTGAAGCCAGCTGTCCACCAGAACCCCCAGGTTCTTTTCTGCTGGGCAGCTTTCCAGCCACTCTTCCCCAAGCCTGTAGTGCTGCATGGGGTTGTTATGGCCAAAATGTAGATGGGTGTCTCATCAGCCACCCATTCATCTGGCACCTCCCCTGTTGACCAGGATTGTTGATAAATGATGGAGAGAAGCTTGGTGAGCTCTCCCCCCAGCTCTCTGAATACTGTTGAGAGAATCCCATCCAGGCTTGTAGACTTATGTGTGTCTAGGTGCAGAAACAGATCATTAACTACTTCCTCCTGGATTATATTAGTAACATAAAATTATGTAAAATATCCTTTCTCAGCCATTTTTTCATAGTTTGGCCTATTCTATAAAGTTTTTAGATAACTTACAAGATAGTGTCAGCAATGAAGACATGATACTGTTTTGCAAAGCCATGTATGATACAAGATGTTGAAACAATACTACATTGAAGATAAGGGCATGAGGGAATGGCCACAAGTTGTGCCAGGGAGATTTAGATAAGATGTCAGGAAAAACCTTTTCTCCCAAAGAGTGGCCAGGCACTGGAATGTGGTGGTGGTGGACGCACCATCCCTGGTGGTGTTCAAGAAGTGTCTGGACAAGGTACTACAAGACATGATTTAGTAGCTTAGTGGATAGTATTGGCCATAAGAGGACGGTTGGACTAGGTGATCTTGTGGGTCATTTCCAACCTTGTGTTTCTATGATTCTATGATAAAAGATAGATAAGGAGTTTGCAAATTGAAAACCTGAACCAATTGCAGTATACAGATGACTGGCTTTCTTTCCATTAAAAAATAAAACTAGTGTTTTGCATGTGTATAACTAAGAAGAAAACTCGTTTTCCAGGGGTTTTGTAGGGAAAAAAATACTTATTTTTAAAAACTATTCAGTGCTTTTTCCATTTGCAAATTTTTCTGTCTAGGTGTTATTACTATGCTTTAGTTGCATTTAAGATCATCTAGATGCTTCAATGATGGTAACTTCAATAAAATAGTTCTCTCAGCTGTATCAGGCACTAGAGTTTCGTTTTATCTACAACGTTATTACATTATGTATCATCCATTTTCACAGAATCACGGAATTGTCAGAGTTGGAAGGGACGTTTAGAGATCATCTAGTCCAACTCACCTGCTAAAGCAGGATTGCCTAGAGCACGTTACTCAGGACTGCATCCAGGTTTTGTTAGAGAACATACTACTGAAAAAAATGAGACTTTTTTTAAGAAAAAAATATTTAAATTCCCTCTGCTAACTCTTGTCTAAGTTCTACGAAGGATTGGCTGTAGACATTTGCAGTACTTTGAAATTAATCCATTTATATGAATGCTTATCAATATTATCAGTATTTTAAAGCCAAGGTTTCTATCAATTCTGAAGCTGGTCTTTGCTGGTCTGAAAGCTGGACAACCTTGCCTTCTGTTATGTTTCCCTCCCCTTTCCCCACCCCAGGTTGTTCTCATTGCTAGGGAAAGCTAGTGTTCTAAGCTTGGGAAACAGTTTGAAAAGCTATGGAAAGCAGCTTCTCTCCAGTAGCATTTCTATTTCTGGATCCTTCTTCCTTCTCCTTAGCAGTGTGAGGATTTTAGAGAAATCTTTCTGCTGCTTCCAGACAGAAAAGTCTGAGATGTCACCTAATTAATTTTGAAAATGTATATAACAGGCTCTTTGGACTTTATATTTCCAAAAAAGTAACAGAAGCCTGCTAATAACTGCAACATTAGTTATAGAGTGGCTTATCTTCCAGCTGTGGTGATACATATGAACTTTTCGCAATGGATAGGGTTAGAAAACCAGCACTATAGTACAAGAAACAAAATTAGAAACTACATTATTAATTAAAAGGCATATTGAAGGACTTAGGTCTTAACTATGGAACTAAACCCCTAAATTTAATAATGTCTGTGTTGGAATTTAATAACATCTGTTTATTAATACTAATATTGCATTGGGACAGCACAGGACAATGCTGGAGATCAATTTTTGCCTATTCATTTAGGTTATGGTGATGTACTGATTCCATTAAGTACCACAGTTATAAATTATTTTTAGCTGTGGTACAATGTAACATGTAAGTAAGGTCAAAATCAAATGAATATTAAATGAAATTTATATTAACTAGTATTAACATGCATCATCTGAACATAAAAAGTCCACATACTGCAAGTTTTGAAATAAAAGCAGTGAAATATTCGATGCATAGATGTATGCATACTACACACTGAGTTTTCATTTACAGCAATGAACTTCTACTTTTAAAGCAGCATTTAAAAGAATGAGAAAGGATCTGTATTATAAAAGAATGGAAGGAAATCTCAAATAAACTTCTATTTTTTAAAATCTTGTTGTTAAATATTTCTATTTTAAAAATGCTTCAAAGATCAACTGGTTAATTTTTTCTTATCAATCAGAATTCTTCCTTAACAATCATAATTTTAAATATTGCTATGGGTTTAGATCATACTTTTCTGCTACACCAAAAACGAGTATTGTAAAAACAGTACATTTCTTGTTGCATAGATATGTTGTCTACATTCCTATAGCTATGTCTGGCCCTTTCAGTAATAAATGCAAGTTTCTGATCTTTTTCCCTTCTCTTACTGCTGATCCTATAGAACCAAGAATTTGACTTGATGGTCTTCAGCACAGCCAATTGAGAATAGAATTTCCTGCCACGTGAGAAATAAGAGACTAGCTGGTTCTTTCTATGACTCTCTTGAATGCAGACCATGTGCCTAATTGGAGAATATTTTTTTATTGTCAATATAGGAAAGGAAAAAGAAAGAACTGGTCTTTTTTAAAGATTTCTAGCTTAATTTTGCAGTTTCAAGGAAAAATTAGATTGTAAGCCCTCCTCAAGGCAAGTCTTACTTCAAAATTAAATTGGATTGCTCAAGACTTTGGCCAGTTGAGTTTTGAAAATCTCCAAATCTTTTGAAAATCATATTGTAGAATGTCTCTGAGCAATCTGTCCCAGTGCTTAACCTTGCTCCTTGTAAAAGGCTGCTTCCTTATGACCAATGAGTTTCCTTTATTGCCATTTGTGACCAATATGCCATTCTATGGCTTTGCACCTCCCAGAGAAAGTCACACTCTGTCTCTTCTACTCCTCCCTTCCAGTTAGATCTGCTGCATCTTCTCTCTGTGTATGTGGAGCCTCTCTGTGTATATCAGGTCTTCCAGCATCCAAGCCACTGCAGCTTGTTTGAACTCCTCTGGATGTCATTCCATCCCTACAGTGCATTACATACTTCCTCCAATGTGATGTTATGTGTCAACTTGCATCCTGTCCTACTGTTTATGTTGATGGTGAAGATGCTAAATAGTAGCTGAACCAACACAGACTCTTGAAAAACATGGTTCCCAGAGTCTTACAGTCCAGTCAGACTTCCACTACCTTGTGGTCCATCGAACCTCTAAGTGCTTAGTTTGGCTATGAGGATACTATGGGAGACTGTGCTGAAAGCCTTCCTAAAGTCAAGGAAAGATATCAGTACTGTTGTGCTGGTCTACATCTGGTCATTTCATCATGGAAGACAAGCTGGTCAGGCAGGATTTGCTCTTGGTAAATCTGTACTTGCTATTCAAAATCAGTTTATTGCTGCCCATTAGCCTGGAAATCTTTCCTAGGAGGATTTTCTCTACAAATTTGGTAGGGATTAAGGTAAGGCTGATCAGCCTTGTAGTTCTGTGGATCTTCTTTCTTACTGTTTTTGTAAGGTGGCTATGGCTCGCCATTTTTCAGCTGCTCAGGAATTCCTCTGTTCCTCTGCTTGTTTCATAGATAGCAGGGAGTATCTCCCCAGTGACAGCAGTCACTCCACTCAACGCTGCTGATACATCCAGTCCCATTTTGTATGTCTTCAGTTTACTTACGCATTTCAAACAAGTTTGAAAGTATGAGAGGTCAGAAGGTTGGGACATTTTATTAGCAGATTGAACAGATTTTCCTTAAAACTATTGAAAGCCAAGACATGAAGATTACCAAATACAGGAGCCATTAACCATTGGAATAAAAACCACTAAAGGAAGTGGCTGATAATCCATTTCTTGAATTCCTTAAAGCAAAACTAGTACCTTCCTGGACCATATGCATTAATCAAACCTCAGTCGTTAGGCTTGCTACCAGAGAAAGTGAGTGGAGTATTTTTTCTTGTCTTTGTCTTGCACATGACTCTGTTACTTAATTTTTCCTTCTTGATTATAGTCTATGGAGTTATCAGTGTGATTGTTTCCTCAGAGCCACTCTTCAGTAGTTTTGATTTAATAGTAGAAAGACTCAAAGGGGTAAAAAAATAACAATAGTTTATCTAATGTTTTACCAAACATTTCTGCTTTGTGAAAAACTTCTTTCATTTTGGCAGATATGGGACCAAAAGCAAAGTACTTTATCAAGCTTTTTTATAGCAATAAAGCTTTATATGGTATGTCTTCTGTTCACCTTTAGTGAACAGATGGGTAGTAATCGATTATGTGTACAATTGGGGCACTAAGAAAATGTTGTCATTTTTTCCCCTGCTAGCCATTTGTCTATTTAATTCTTTGACAGAACAGAGGAAATGTAACTGAACGTTCAGTTTTAATTAAAATGAAAGTAAATTTATTAGTCAGGGAAGCTCTGTGTTCTGTTTGTGCTTGGGGAACAGAACAAACATATGTCTCTGCTTCATTGTTTGTCACCATCTAGCATGAGGTTACTTCTTGTTGCTTATTTGGCCTATGAAACAGACCATGCTAGCAATATTCTTCATTTTTATTAATTCTAAAGAATTCTAGTGAGCAATAATCAGTAACTGGCAGAAGAAAAGAACATTCTGAGAAGCATACTAGTAGGTGGTGTTTAAAAAAAAATCTAAATAAATGACAGTCAGTGACATTTCCTAAACTGGAGCACGTTGCTGGCTTGTGGAATCAGAGTGTTTCTTAAATATTCTCCTCATTTTTACATTGTTTCTTGATTATTGTTTCCATTTCTTCAGTTGTCTCAAGTAGAATGCAGGGAGGAGTCTTTTACCTTGGTGATATCAGAGATTCATCTCTACTGGAATTTTAGAGCCTTCAGTAAAATCTTACGATTTGACACTTGCACTAAGCACACCAGAGGGGGACATACTAGCACCAGGCCTGGCACTTGAGAATAAGCAGGATGCTGTGTCTACACAGTTGCCCCTAGCAGGGTAGAATTCTCAATGATTCAGTGGATTAAGGCTACCCCTGAGGACTATATTTTATGTTCTTCAATCTCATTTTTCTGTTTGACATTTCTAAATGAAAAACCTGTCAATCTAAGCTTTCAGAATTTGGAAGCAACCATGAATTTTATGCTTTGTTTCACTTCCCCTCAGTTTCTTCCTCTTTCAGAGTTCTATTCACATTTACCCTTTTTCCTGCTCTAATCAGAAACTAGGTTAATCCAAGTAATGGAAACATTGGGATTAGATATTAATTGACTCTCCAACCCTGTACTAAATACGGTTGTCCCAAAAGCTGTGGGTGATTCAGCAAGATCTCTGCTAAATAGTTCAGTAATTTTCAAAATTCAACTTGGTCCTATATTATTTCTCAATACAGTTACAAAATATAACTACTACAGATATAGTGCAAATTTGTCCCCTGGCATTGATGAAGGCCAACAGCATCCTCAGCTACATTAGGAAGAGCATCACTAGCAAGTCAAGGGAGGTCACCCATTGCCTCAGCCCTGGTATCACCTGGAGTAATGAGTCCAGTTCTCAGCTCCCCAGTACAAGACAGGCACACAAAGACTGGAGAAAGTCCAACAAAGGGTCATTGAGATCTTTAGGGGATCAGGTCATCCATCATACCAGGTGGAGCAGAAAGCTGGCACTATTTGTCATGGAGAAGAGGAAGCTCTGGGGTGACCTTATCAAAATGTACAAACACCTGATGAGGGGAGCTAAAGAGGAAGTCAAACTCTTCTTGGTGGTACTCATTTGACAGGGTATGAACAAATGAGGACATATTGTTGTATTTAAACATAAGAAGGAAAGTTTTCGCTGTGAGGGCTGTCAAATCTGGAATAGGTTACTCAGAGAGGTGGTAGAGTCTCCATCCTTGGAGATACGTGGAGTCTGACTAGATGCAGCCCTGAGCAACCTGCAGCCCTTGTCTGTTCTGAACAAGCGCTGGTTGGTCTAGACAATCTCCAGAGGTCCCTTCTGACCTCATTGACTCTCTGATTTTGTGAAAGGTATTTTACATTTTAAAGTTGTTGATCCTGTACATTTTTGCAAGGAGCAAAACAGTTTCTGGGCAAATCCTCATATGGCCAAGAAGTGGTAAAAAAGAATAGCTGGTAGCATGTGCAGAAATAGTACAGGGGAGGCTCCTAAGTTCCAGGGAAGATTTTATATCAGAAATTATTCAGTTTCTCCTTAACATAGCTTCAGCATGTTTCAGAATTAGGGTTGTAATGGAAAGGATATTCTCACTTGAATAGAAATCTTATCATCATCATCTTGTAACATTTTAGAGTTCTCTTTTTTGATGTGCTGTTAGCCTACTGAATGCTGATTCTAAGAGAAGCAATTTCTTTATCTGAGGAAAGATAAAATGTACATAATGTGCCCCAGAAATAATGTCCTTTAGGACGATATTAGAAAATCTGTCTTTAGAATGTCCCAGGAGGTTTTGCATGTTAGTGTTTACCTACCTCTAAGCAAAAACTTATTAAAGTCTCTGTTACAGTGGAGAAGAAGGCCCAAGAAGGCTCAAAGAGCCCAAATTCCACCAATTATAATATTCATAATTTGAAATCAGACATCTTGGTAATCAGCTGATATATAGAGTAACTAAGTTAACTATTTGCAACAATCCAGAGAGAACCTTGACCTGTGAGGACTTAGTATCAGCCTATTAAAAAAAAAAAAAAAAAGAAGAATATTTTTGCCTGTATAAGTTTCAGAAAAATGAGGATTATTTCCTCGCCAGGTTTAAACTTACAAAAAAAAGCTGCCTATTGCATATAAACCTTATACAGTTACCAGGAAGCAGCTCATTTTATAGTGGTCACTGCATTATATACAGTAACAGGGTTATATCAGTTTCCTAGGAAACATCCCAATTAAGTAAGTTTCTTGATGGAATGGTGTCTATTATATATGCTAATATGAAACTCCACAGGATGGGCAGAAAGATCTACTAATATCTGAGTCAATCACTTCATTGCCTTTAGCTGAGTCTTCTTTCTTGTAGTGCAAAGCCTGAGAGAGATTGAAACACCATGTTATTCTTTTGTTGCCCTTTATTTTTTTTTCTCTGCTTTTCTGCCTTTGAAGAGGCACTGATTAGCTCAGTTTTATGGTAACAGGTAGCAAAATTCCAGGTACGATGATGTTTTCTCCAGGTCCCGTCAGTATGTTTTACTTGTCATTTCATGCAATACTAAAGGCAAATTACTATATTATCACAAGTTTTCTGTGACTGGCAACTGTTATTGGCATCATATATCTAGGAACAGCTGTTGTTGTTTTATTAGAAAATACTCCAGTGATGCTCAGTGTAGATGGAGCCAAGGCAGTATCAGCAGCACTGCCATTCCCTCTGTGATTAGTATTATGTGGAATTTGCTAACCTGTATTAAAAATTTATTTTTTCTGATTGACTATTTTAATTTTTTAGAGGAAATACATGGCTTAAAGAATATTCAGAGAGATCATATGTAAAATAAATTGCCTTAATAGGAATAGGAACTGTTTGTGCACATTACCAAATTAAAAAAAAAAATAAAAAAAAATAAAAAGACCACAAAAAAACCCCACCAAAACAACAAAAAACCCCACCACAATATAGAGTAGGCGTGATCTAGGAACTCTGCAGAGAATCTTCCTCAGGAACATGAAGATGGCTCAGTTGTGTGTTCATCCACTAGACAGAGTAAAAAAATTTCTGTCCCACCACTTTGTATCAGAAAATGTCATTTGGATAAGCATGAAAATTTTGACTCCTGTGATTGATTTTGATACGATTTTCTGTTAGAAATCTGAAGATAGAAAAGCAACAAGATTTTGAATGCATTTGATTTCAAAATTATTTTTGCATTGATATATTTTGTTGCTCTTAGGTCATCTTATACATAGAAAGAGTAGTCATATGGTGAGTCAATTATGTTTGATTGTGATGCATCATGAAATAATTTACATTATTTTTATATCCTAATTGATATATTTTACTTTTAAACTCTTCAAGATAAATTTAAAATTGCACTTATTGAAATATCAGTACATGACATACAAACTTTAAAGAAAATTCATTTCTGCATATAATAGTAGTTGTAAGAATATTTATTAGTAACCATGTGAATACAAATGTTTATCATATAAGAAGAGAAAACAGTTGGAGGGATTGTCATTGTTCTCAGGTATATTTCTTGGACTGGTTCTTATGCACTGCAGCTGAGAATAAAAATAATTATTTAATTTAGTGAAAAAGAAAAAGAAAGAAAACACAAGCAGTTACCCAGCCGTTGTTAACTGCTATTTATTTTCAGAGGTGGTGTTATTCCTCTTCATGCATTGTGAAATTGGTGGCATGCAATGGTAGTATACTTTTTTTTTTTTTTCCTTTCACTCTAGGAAAAAGGAAAGTGCTTTGTAATGTGTTTATAAAAGTGGAAAGTTGCTGCTGGGGGTGAGGGTAACTGGCATATTCCCTGGTGGTTTTGAACAAGAATGTGAAAAATCCCTGTACAATTGTTCTCAGTGTGTGAGCAGAGGTTCTTGGCAGTGACTGTGCTCATTTTCTTTGACTGCAGCTGTTAGAGTGCACGTGCCTGAGAACAAGTAAGAGTTAGACTCAACTTGACATCTTTATCTCAGTACGAACCTAGGTGTTTCTAATGTGTCTAGGGTACAGAAAATTAGTAATCTATAAATGACCTGGATTTTTCAATACTTTATGTAGCAATGAACCACTTAGTCTTTTTATAACTGGTTGAATGTCAGCCGAATGATCAGTTCTCTAGCAGTTACCTGCAAGATGATCAATACACGTTTAGCATATTAGCACCAACAAAGAGAGACTGGTTTTGTGGACATATTCTATAAATCATTAACTGGAGCTGTTATCTAACAAAGTAAGTTTCAACAGCAGCAGAAGACTAATTTTTTTTTTTTTTTTAAATAAATCTCTAGGAATTTTGGGGTTTTTTGATACATCTATATATATGCTTCTTTATAACTAGTCCACCTCCTTTTCAGTTTTGCTCTTAAACACATAATAAGTCCACAGGTTAGAAGGTACAAAAAAAGCCCTTTCTTTATTCCACTCCCTGTAATTATTGTCACAAGCTCTCAAGTCTAGTAAGAGAACTTTCTGAGTGTGATTTGCAAAGTTCTGTGTTTTGATATACTGCTAAACTAGTTCAAGTCTACTGGACTTCTGAGGTAAATCCTATGTGCACAATGACTTCATGGGTTATACCCAAATTTCCCTGGAATTCCTCTGGCAATAGCGCTGCAATCTCAGACAAAAAAATTAATTATGAAGTTCTTTTCATGACAATTTTTTTTTCCCATAGCAGATTGTTTCTTTAAACATGCAAACTGAAGAAGGGATTTGCCTAATGTTAGTAACACCAAATCTGAGTGTTCAGTCTTGAAATATGTTTAAAAGAAGTGTCAGAGATCAAGCAGGCTAATTTTTTCAAACTTTCTTGAAATGGCAAATTTTAAATTATTAAGAAGATCTTTGGCCATTTAATACTAAATTGGCCTGCAATACTGATTATAGTATCTTTACTCCTGCTTGAAAGAAATCTCTGAAATGTATAGTTATGAATGTATATGGATATATTTATTATATATAAAAGAAGAAAGAACTCTGTAAATTTTCACCTTTTAAATGCTTTTCTGGAGCTTCAAGACTTCCCCCTGCTTGTCATACTTCTTATTGCAGAAACAAATTAATTGGGGACATGCTTCAAGTACTTGGTGTATATTCACCGATCTGCCTTATTCATGGAAAAAGGATGAAATGAGAGCTTAAAAGAAAATATTTTGGTTTCAGCTGTATCATTGCGTTGTTGCACTTAAGCAGCATTTCATCAAATGGTCGGGAGGCTGAAATGTAACCTTGTATTTTGCCTCTTTCACCTTAAGTAATGAAGAAGGCAGCTTTGGAGGGCAGCTTGGTGTGAAATTTTACTTTTTTTTTTTTTTTTTATGTGAAGCTATATGGACCTTCAGAGAATGAAAGGCAAGTGATGTCTTTTAATTCCTTTTTTCCTCCCTGGTTTTTCCCCCTCGACGCTACCAATGTAACTACCTCTCTGACGAGGAGATTTGCAAGAAAGTTGCCTCTCCCATGGTGCAGTAAAATACTGAAAGCATCTGGATAAAAGCAGGCCAACCCCCAGATGACAAGATCTGAATCTGGAGCTACGCAAAACCTAACAGAAGTTGCATGAGAGAGAACGTTCTGAAGACTGTGTATTAAAGCATTGATTCACATGTGCTGCAGTTGCAAGCCAGAGGATATATAAATAGCAAATGGAAACAGCTTCTATTTCATTCCCTCCAAGAGCTTACATCTCCCAAATTCAAACACCTAGCTGCCTCTTGCCTTCAGTTTCCTACCCTTCTTGCAAAATCATTTTTAACGTGTATCACTGAACAGCTCAGAGTGGGTTTGTTTAAAAAGTTCTCCAGCACTGGATTCTAGCCTGACTTCGATTTATGTGATCTCAGTGAGCAATGTTGTTCTTTCCATCTAATCTGGTGTAACAGCTTCCCTTCTGGTTATGTTAAATTGTAGAATTACTCTTTTCAACTCTCCTTTTCGAATCTAGATCATTTATACAGTAGGGTGCCTACCATTTTCACTTTGGATGCTGCTTCTGAGCCATAATACTGGTAACCAGCGGCTTTCCTGTCTTCCATTCTGACATTTCCTGCCTGAGCTTTGGGACTCAAGCATGCTTGGATTTCATGGCTCATTCCAGGGCACACATCCTGCTGGCTAGAAGCAAGAATCCTCTGTGCCAGTAGGGTATGTGCCAGGGATTTCACTTATATGTTAATTACATTTTTAATACACTGCCTTAGCAGGTTGGATAAGCAGAGTCTGACATGTGGTCCATTACTGAGACTGAATCAGGAAAATGCTGTTAATCTTAATTCCAAATAAGGTGTGTTTGGAGTAAAGGTGTTATATGAGGTCCAGATTTTGGAATGACTTTTGCATCAGTCAACCTGCCTTGATCCAAACCAGCCTGAAAGGACATAAATTATCCACCAACTTACAGTTTATAGTGTAGTAATACAAATATAGGAACGTTAAAGGGCAGGAAATCTTTAAAGGAGTGGGGCTGATCTGGAAAGGGGACGGGTGGCCAATATGAAAGCTCCAGTGCTCCAGCAGCGTTGGAAGGAGGCATTAAAGGGCGTCATTCACTCTGAATCTTGCAGCCACCGTCGGACCATGTGGACAGCTGATGAACGAGCCGGTAGCTGAATGTTTAGCAGGCTGTGACGACTTTGCACGGAAAGAGGAAAATTTCTCGGCGGCTTGCCACACCAGTGCCGTACTGCCCGCTTTCGGCGGTGCGCCCCTTCCCTTTACTCCCACCCCACCCGACAGCCCAGCCCTCTCGTTCCCCGGTCCCCCTTCCCGGCACCGAATTTAGGGGGCTTGCTGTCGCCAAGCTGGAACCGTTCTTCTTCAGCAGCTCTAGCACGAAAGGAAGCGAGGAGGGGGGGTGGGTTTCGCAGCATCGCAGCTGCTGGACGAAGACGTGCTTGTGCCCGTACGCACCGGTGATATCGGTATGG
>VXBJ01005764.1:527413-545717 GCA_013400055.1 Nycticryphes semicollaris | reverse complement strand
TTTAATTGTGAACCATCTAAGACTTCTTTTAGAAAACTGCGGAAGAAATGTAATGTTCGTTCTTAGACTCATTTGTTTTCAATGAATGCACAGCTAACGTTCTGAAATCCAACATAGCTTTGTATTAGAAACCCTTCTAAGTGGTTTTGGAAAGTGGTAAGGCAATCTACAAGCAAACATACATTTTGAAGTGGTGCTCAACATTTCTAGCTGGTTGAGCTTCTTTTAGTGTCAGGTAAAGCCTGCAAAGTATTCACGATACAATTGATTCATACAAGGTCTAGAGTTTCCTAAATAAACTGGATTTATTTGTTATTCTGCATATTCTCAGGACAGCTCTCCTAGGCATAGGTTCACAGTGCATTAACAGCCAGTGGGTGACCCAGGGTTACTCCAGGGAGCAGCATTGTGGAAAGGCAGTTACTGTTCCTAGAGCACATGATGTGACCTGCTTTCAGAGGTGACTTTAAGCAGCAGCAGCAACCTCTTCCCAGGTGTTCACCAGGCATGTTATGGGCAGGTAGATTCTACATGGGTTATAGATAGGGAGCTAGCTGGTCCCCAGTGGTGGCAGAGTACTGTGGATCAGTCCCCAGCTTGCTGCTGGGACATAAACACGTTGACCTGGCAGTGCATGTGGCATGTGAGTTGTAAATTTGGTGCTCTAGGTTTAGAGAGGATTAGGAGGCTAGGAGGCCTTTCTGTTTTTCACATCCAGCTCAAACAACTGCATCATGATAATACCAACCATGTTTTATACTGTAAGTGAAAAACATAGTGTCAGGGACCTTTTGACCTCTTGAGGAGTCAGTAGATAGATGTGTGTTACTGTTGAAAAGTGAGCCCATGGGAGCATAGAGGAGTTTATGGAAGATTTATGCAAGATGACTCAGCCAAAAGGTTGCTGCTTTTTTGTAAAGCTTGTTTTTTTATTTTTGGGAATTTTTTTCAGGTTAATTTTCTGCCACATTAGAGAGCTATGTCACTTTATATGAAGGTTTAGCAAAGTCCAGATTTAATGCAGTGGAAATGGAGGGAGCAACAAGCTGAATGTGGGGAAAGAAAAGTAGCACACCTTGATTTCAGTAATCTTTCTTCAATCATGAGGTAGATGAATGGAAAAGATGACCAGAGCGATATTCTTTTGTGCACACCTTTGAAAAGCAGCCTCCTAGACAGAAACCTAGTCAGGAGGTTTGTAAGCTTCTGAAGCAAAATCAGCAGGAAGAGTTTTGTTGACTACATGGAACTTGTATTGTGACTTGAGGGCTAATGAACTCGAGCTGCTTCAGACTGTATAAAGTCAGGTGAGGACTAATTTCCTGAAGCTATTAATACCCACTGTGCTACTGAAGTCAGTTGGGCTTGGGTTGGTACATTATGGTAGGGTGTTTGGTCAAATATACTATGTCATGCCAACATGCCTATATTTTTTCTGGCTCCGAAACAATATAGGAAGAACTTACATGTATGCTTTTTTTTTTTAAGAAAAAAAAAAAAGGTATAACATTCTTGAAATGCAATGAATTTACTCTACAGGACCATTGTGTGATAATTATTGCTCATTACATTATAATGAGCACTTGGTTTATTCATTGTGGAGCTTATTATATTTTAATGAGTGTTGTGACTCCCCTGCAGAGCAAAACTCAAGAATGTTCCCATGCAAGTGGCTCATTTAAATGGATGTTACACATTTTGGGACTTGTGTGCACATACTTATTTGCAACATATAGCTGTAATTTTGCTTCTAAAACCAGGGTATTACTTTTCTTAACTTTTCAGAAATCCAAAGCCATGGATGTTTCCATACCAGGTGAAAGACAAGTGGTTTTATTAAAGGAGTCTAGTTTTAAAGCACAGATTGAAAATGTTTTGTTCAGGAGTTCAATATATTAATTTAAATTAAAGCTTGTGAATTAATGTGATTTGCTATAAGACCCCCTCCACATCTACAGCCCTTAGATTCAGGTTTATTTTTTTTCTTGAAAAATATTAATAAACATTTATGTAAGTTTATGGCATCTGTAAACTAAATAGAGGAACTTTAAAATAGAATTGCTTTTTGTCTTCTGAGGATCATTGACATTCTGGCATCACTGTATTCAGGAAAAGGAGACCTAGAAACTGAATGCTATACAAATTGATTTGTAGACAAGCTCTTAAACCTGTCAGTCTGTCTAGTCAATCTTTCTAGATTGCTGGTGATCTTGCTGTGACACCAAAGCTTTTGGTAATGACAGTCCTGTAATGCCCACATACAGTGTTAGCCCAAAGGGAAATACTTTGCTCTTATGTCATCTTCTGATGTTGCCACACAACCAGCTTCAAAATGATGCAGACTGTTTGAAAAACACTGTTTCATGAACATTCAGAAGTAAAAAATACGAACTGATTTTATAATGTGGCAACGTTGTTTATCCTTTGTGAAACCTGAAGGCCACCTTCATCTTCTTACTTGAAAAACTGCAGTATAAGTAAATTCCAACTGATAGATACCTCTTTAATCAAACTGTACTTTTACCTTCTGTAACGCTTCCTCTACTGTGTCACTTTTATTTGAACATCTTTTACCACCCCTGGAGACTTGCAAGCAGGAGTTTACTGAATTTATGAGTACATAAATGTTATTTATTGGCTAATACAAACTGTAGACAGGTAAGGCTAACCTGCTCCTAGGCATAACATTATAATGCCTGATAACTTGGATGTGGGTTCCTGCTGAGTTCCTGCGCACCAGACGGTTACTACTTGGGTGGGGAAGTGAGAACCTGCACTGCTGCCTAGGATGCATTATTCTTGCTGAGTTTTTGTCTTTCCAACTCCCCACCCTTTGTCCTTATGTCTTTATACTTTTTTTCATTACTATATTCACTTCTGTCTTTATTTTAGCTGTAGCTACATTAGATGTCCAAGTTCTTTGCAACATTTTACCGGAGTCGTCATTATACCTGACATAGAACATTATATTTGGGACAAAGATGGACTTTGCCAAAACAACTTTAAGTGTATAGTTTAAGTCCAATTTGACTCCATCCCAGCTATAACTGTGAACATATTTTGTCTGCAGGAAATGTTGTGTTATGGAGTGCACATGGTGACTGGCTTTTTAAACTCCTGTCTCTCATATATCTTACACCGATGAAAGGAAGTGTTGTATGCCTGGTGTGCAATTTTAGCAATTGATTAAAAAAAGCAGAAAGGAAAGGATAAAAATGATGAAATAAAGATTTCTTCAATAAAGAAGTAAAGGTATGTCATTTAAGAAAGAGATTGAAACTTCTTTTTGGATATGATACAAGAAAAGAAGAGCATGACTAAACCTGGTTTTGGCTCTTCTTGAGGTATTGTTCCAGATTATTGCAGTAAAGGTGTCAGACTCGGCACCTTTATGCCTCTCTATCTTCTTGTTTTTAACAAGAAAATGTAGTTAGCTTTACAGTTTGGCACATAATGAAGTTGATAATATTTTTTTCTCAAGAAACTATTTTTGCAGTAGGTATCTTACTTCTAAAGAGGACTACAGGCCTAGACCCTATAATCAGTTTTTAGAAATTGTTTTTAGGATATTATGAGCAATACACTAGATATTATACCCATCTTCTGCTTAATTTTGGCTCACCAGGACAAAGTATATTTGCATACTGTGTTGAGATGTGGTGAGAATGGCCTCAGTTTTTCATTGGCACTCCTACTGAACAGCACAGGAAGAACTTTTGCAATGGAGATGGCTTCTGTTGTTATTAATCTTTCCATCATACTGACTGAGGAGCTTCTTCACAGCTACCATCATTATTGTAGCCTGAATAAAATGCACAGAAAATATGATTCAGGAAGTGTGAGTCTTTGTGGCTGGGTTGACACCAAGATTTCCTCAAGAAGCCTTCTTCAGACATATAAATCTCAATTTTGGATGTTGGATACCACCTTTGTTGCATTAACAACAGCTGTAACAGTAGTGATGGAACGACCTTTATGCATTTAGGAAACTTTTTCTGCCCGATTGCTTGCCTCTGCCTTTTTTTTATGATAAGGAGTTTTCTTCTTGCTATGAGGACTAGATGAATTCTGCATTTCAAGTCTTTGCATAAATTGAGGGAAAGAACCTTGCTAACCAGACTAATTCTTCAACACTTGAAAGATGCTAAGTGGAAAACATTAATATTTTTTATAGCACGGTCCAGTTAAAAGTTATCAGGTTTTTGTTTTGTTTTCCTTTTCAGCTTACCTTAAAATGGCTGGTCTGTATATCTGTTACATATTCTCATGCAGATATTTCCTTTGTCTTTGTCTCTGTCTCTGTTTCTTAATGCAGAAACACATCCTTTCATTTTTATTAGCTTACTCTGCAAGGTGTAAATAACTGTAACAAATACACCATTCCTGTGTGAGACATCTCAGAAATATTGTTATTGAGTAGGTTCCCAAAGGCCCTGTGAGACTGGCATCTTAGCATTTATTCAGTCTGATCCTCTACAGTTTGCACTTTTTCAGTTTGAAAGACCACATAATTCTCTACTGCCTAAAGGCATGAGAGATTCGTTTTTCTCACAAGCAAAATGAATAGATATATTCAGCAACCTCCATTTTGGTTAAAGTTTGTCTTTGAAAGCTTAGCATGATGAATTTGAGATTTCCTTTCAGGCACATACCTATTTCTTTCCATTACTTGTATTTTAAGGTTATACTTCTCACTTCTCATTGTTCCACTGCAGTAGAGCATTATTGAACTCTTCTTTGTAAGGTAGCTCTGTAGTACTACTTTTCCGTTTGAAGACCTTTTTATACCTAAAGTAGCTTGTGGTATCTTTGATGTTGCCTAATTGGAATCTCAGAAGTGAAAAAATAAATAACTGAATGAAGAGGTGAACTGCATGCCTGAGGTTGTACATAATCTTATTTTGCTTTCAATCACACTTGTATTCTTATGCCTTACAGCCAGGTAACCTTCTAATGCTATTGCTTTATTTATGCCTATCACCCATTCCTGGATTTGAGTCTCTCAATTATCTGTCTCCCACACCTTGAACCTGGATTTGCATTTGTCTTTATATTCCCTCTGAATCCTGATCAAAACTTTTAACTGGCCTTTTTTTTTTTTTTTAATGGCTTGACTTCCTCAAACAGTATCACTTATTTTAGGTTTAAGTTTCTTAGGACAGGACCATCTGTCTTAAAACTTTGTATGAATACTGTTTGCACAGACAGGTCATCAGAAGTCCTGCACCTGGTTTGACATTACCCAGTACAATGCTGCAGCTCAGCTGCCAATGGTCCCATGGAAAAGGTGATGGGGCTTTGGTGGGCAGTGAACTACAGGCGAGGCTGCCATGTGCCCTTGCAGCAAGGAAGGCTTCCCAGTGCCCGGGCACAGCCATCAGGCTGTGACAGGGGATTGTCCTCTTCCAATGCAGTGGGACAGCTGTGTCCAGTTTGCAGTGCTCCAAAACAAGAAGGAGGTTAAGAAAATGTAAAGTGTTGAGTGGGAGGCCTGAGCTGCTGGAGGATCTGTTATGCTGGGAGACAAGACACCGCAGGGACCTGGTTGCAAGAGCGGTTGACCAGCCAGAGCTGGGCTCTCCTAGGAGGTGCACATCAACAGGGTAGGGGACAGTTGTGACAAGTGGCAATGAAGGAAACGCCCATTAGACACAAGGATGCAGCTTTTCACAAGGAATGAAGTTAAGCGCTGGGACAGATTACTTAGAGAGGGGTTTCCTTTTGTGGAAGTTTTTAAAACTCACCTGGGCAAGGTTCTAAAGCAACCCAACCTACTTTGGAAGTTAACTCTGCCTTGAGGAGGAGTCTGCACTAGGTGATCTCTAAAAGTCCCTTTCAACCTACATTTTTGCTTTTATTCTCTGGTCTGCAGGCCTACGTGCAGCATATGTTGACTTAATCATTTGCTATTTTTTAAAAATGACAACGTGCTGAGTTCTGTGGAGTTATATGGTGATTTCACAGGGAACAAATACAAATGACATGTGAATGTATTGAATTTATTAAGGCTGTATATGTATGGTAAAGCCATTTTTGCAGGAGTGTTTCTGTAATATGACATTCTGTTCATATTAAAAAAAAAAAAAAGAAAAGGAAACCATGGATCTTATTCTGAAATAGAAAAATGAGGTATAAAGACAATTATACTACGAAGAGTCTTGAAAGAAGTGTAAGTAAATTGGACAATAAGATTGCAATATGACTGGTGTGTAAAATGCTGAAAGTAGTTTTAGGCCATTTAATCATTTGTCACATCACAAACCAAAAAACACCCGGTGTGACAACACAACACTGGTTGTGCTCATTTCTGGTCATCTTGGGTGTGAATGTGCACTCCAAACTTCAGTAGCTGCAGAAACCAGATTATAGAATCAGACAGACTCACTTTTGGAGGATACTTTTTCACTTGCACTGATTCTGAAGCCAAGTCCAGAAATATGTATTTTTGTAGAGAGCTAAGAGTATTTGTGGAGAGGTAAAAGCATATAGAGGTAAAAATGAATAGAAAAATTCCAGACTTGGAGCCACAAGAAGGATAAGTAAGCTTTGCTTGTTGTAATGGCAAGGACAGAATTGACTTATGGCATTTGACATCTTTAAGGTCAAAGGAGAGGATGAACCTACAAAGGTGAAACAAAATTTTGATATCTTGGGTTAAGATATAGAAAATAGAGTCTGACTGCCAGGAGGACCACAGATCTGTTCAGTACTGGAGTAGTATCTGAAGGAAACGAGTTGAAGCCCCCAGAAGCAAAATGGTTCAGGTGGACAGCAGAATGTTCTAGAAAATAATGTTGAGGAAAAGCTTCTTTGTGTGTTTAAAACATTCCCTTAATTTCTAAGATAACCCTTTTATTTAGCAGGGCAGAATTTCAAGTCCTTCTTCTGATTTTTCTGAGTTCAGGATTATTTGTTTTTTCCCTCGAGTGGCATGCAACTACAGTTAAGAACATTAATTTACAGTGTGGTCTGGCAGAAAACAGTAATCTGTAGTGTAGGTTTTCTTAGTAGGTTGGGGCCTAACTGGCATTAAGCAAAAGGAAGAACTAGCCACCCTGAAGGACTAAGTCTACTGCTTCTCTTCTATGTATGCATCATCTTTTCCTAATTTCCAATGCAGCTGCATTTGATAATGCTAAGTAAATGCTACATTTGTAGTGCATTGTGCAACCTTTGGAGAAAACTTCATCCAACTTCATGTCTCCCTCCAGAATATACTAAATAGTGTGGAGAAAATAGGTCTCTTGCAGATGGGCGCAGAAAACTGTGGACATTGCATTAACCGAGATACCGTCTTTTTAATTATTTATGAACTTTTCAAGAATAATAATACTATGTTATATGTTTATCTGTTTTAAATTCTGTGGGACTGTGCTTTTAAAATAATAATATTTTTAAATTATTTTTTAAAGTTGATTTTATCCTTTAGTTTTAATGAAAGTTTTAAATTTTCTTTATCTGCAATGTTGGACCTATTATTAGGCAAGCAATCATCCTAGTGAGAATACTTTCTGTAACGATTTGCATGGACTACTGTATTTCATCTTCTCTCTTACACTATCGAATAATATCAGTATCAGCTGGCACCTGATGGAATTGTAATTGAGTTCAACTGCCAGCTCTGGCCAGCTACTTCAAAATAATCAAATGTTTCTATTTCTTAGAAGTGGCAAGAATATTGTATCAGTTTTGCTGTTGCAGTGTCTCCTAGAAACCTCTAATTCTTTTCAGCTTTTTTGAATGAGAAAGGGTAATTTGGCTGTACTTTTTCCTAGCAAAGAAAACAAATTAGAATGTGTTCTGTCCAGACAGAAATTATTTAATTGGCTACTTAACTCTTACCTTTTGTTTCTTTTCCATGGAAACAGCATTATCTGTTTGAATTTATTACAAGTTACTGACCGTGGAGAAAGCAAGGCATATCTCTGGTGTTTGTTAGTGACTACCAGTCTTTTTTTTATAATTTGAAGGGTTAAAGATGCAGAGATAGCATCACTGCCAACATTGCTTTGCAAGTGCCTGTGATATTCCCTTCTGAAATTCATGATCTCCTGTATAGAACCAGGCCTACAAACACCTTTTAATCCAGTTACAGAAAAGAGAGTAAATTAAATTAATATTTCACATGCTATTTCAGTAAGATCCTCTTTTTCGTTTCTAGGTTTTGTGGAATGATCAGGGACTGTGACTACCAGTCTGTAAGCAGAGAGAAGTAGCGCAGTCTTCTGGCTAGAGCACTGGTCTGGAGCTCAAGAAGGTGAATTCACTATTTCCTTACTCATTGCAGCAGAGAAATTTGTTTATCGTATATAGCAGACAACACTTATTTGAATTTAATGACCAGTCTTGGTTAAATACATATCTGAAGTACTAAACCACTGCCTGATTTTTACCACTTGGTCTGTGGGGCTTGGCAACACATAGGGTCTTAGAGACAGGCTTTACATGTATCCAACTAATAAATGCTGGAGCTGGTTCCTGTGACCATAAGATGACCAAAAGAATTGAAGAATTGGGAATCCCCAAGGTAAAAGCATCTGGACTGTCTCCTTAATTTTAAATGCTGCTGGATTCAGTAAGCGCTGCATATCAGCTACTTCCTTATATGAATGTGGCCAGTCCTAATAGAAATCTCATATTGGAGGACAGAGTAACATTAAATACCCTCACCTGCCCTGTGAGAATCCCCCTGGTTTCATATTTTTATTGGTTTTAGCTGTTCCGTAAATGCATAGAAAAATGAGGAATTTTGTGTTTTGTGTTGTTTTTTTTTAGTTCCCTAAGACAGAGCTTTTTCTTAAAGCCATGACCAATCTCTAATAGACTTTATGTTGTGTCTGTGGTATTCTGCCACTTCTTCCTCTCATCTGTCCTCCAAAACTTTAAGGCTGTGGTCTTGGTTGACACTAAGCTTGGTGGAAAGATTACAGCTCCAAGCCTAGCTCAGCTGCTCTACATCACATCCTCCTCCCAGAAGTTATTATATCCTCCTGTCTGACAGTAGAATTACATCTATAGCCTCTCCTTACCTTGTCTCCATCAAATAACTTGCATTTTAAAACAAAGTTTAACCTGATACTAAACGTTTTGGCTGGCACCGGGGCCAGCTATGCATGCAGTTAAGCTGGCGGATCTGAGGAGGCAGCAACATATGGAGAAGAAAGATGTTAATGAGCAACTGGGGCAGGTAGTGGATGGTAACTTTTCCACTTAACTCACTGTCAGCTAAAAACATATCTAGTAACAACTGTGTAGTTTTAGAAGTGTGAAAAGATGGGTGGAAAACTACCAAAATAAGTCATAGATTTGACGATAAAAAGAATTTTTTCTAGACTTTCTTTTTTGCTTCTTGTCTTACTGTGATTGGCCCCAAATGTAGGTTTTCTTCCTCATAAAAATATATTTTTATCTTGTGAGCAAGTGGGCAGTAATGCCTCAGTATGAGATTAGGTTTTATTTTAAATGCTCAATTTCAACTTAGAGAACTGGGGAATGAACCCTGCTTAATGAGCAGGGCTCACTAAAATTAACGCTGAAGATAATGAGCCAGAAATTTTGCTGATTAATGCCTGATACAGCGTCAGTGAAGTCAAAACTATTGCATAGAGTGGAACTCTGTAAGAGTTTGTGAACATGTGCAGAAATCTTTCTTTGGCAATGTTTCAAATTATTTCAAGTATTTCTTAATATCTAAAGGTCTGCATTGTTGCTGTCAAAGGTCATGTTTCGGCCTGCATGAAGGGCTTTTGATGTAATGTCCATTGAGTCTAAATATTCAGTCCACTTTTTCTCTTTTCAAAAAGCTTCTAGCCAAATGTTACCATGGAAGTTTTGAGGTATTGATCATGGTTGTTTCCAATGCTGTTTTGGTGGCAGTATGGTTAAGTATTCGTTGGCATACGTCTCAGACATGCAGACTTACTCTGGAAGATATGAAAGTCTATAAATCTAAGTGCATTTATGTTTGTATGTGTCTGTGTGGTTATCTGTGCTTATATGCAGTCTTACTTTCTGGTAAACACTCACAAAAAATATATATATAGAAAGACACAGGAGCTGCACTGTCTATATCTCGCCATATTATTATTATTAGTACTAAATATAGCTCTTTTAAATTGCAGTAATTATTTATTTAGGAGGACAGTAGAGGAGTACCAAGTTCATATGTGTAGTTCCTGTCTTCTAATGGGCCTAGAGTTGACTCATTAAACAACAAAATAGAGGTGATTTTCTAGCTAGATGTAGAAGTCTGGTTATTAAGAGAAAAAAAAAAAATGTTATAGACTACATAGCACACTTCTTAGAGACTATTCCACTTTTGTTTATTTGTCAACAGATACTGATAACTGGTTGGAGCTGACAATTGCAGGAGATTTCTTTTCTTGATCAGATAAGTTGTGTGCCTCAGCTGCAGCAGTGCTTATTTTTGTTCTCTTTTTACAGTTTTCACAAATATTTTGCAGTTACTGTAATCACAGGAAGTTTAATAAACAGCTCTACATAAGGTTCCTAACAGAAAACTTTTATAAAGAAAATATCAAAGTGGTTGCTGAGCATATTTGTCTAGTGTTACAGCCTTATTGGAAATTTTAGAGGTAGAATGATCCCTGCTGTAGAGGCACTGATCTTTACTTTCACAGATTCTTAATTTTTTGTAGTGTAACTAATTATGTTTCAGTGATAGGACAACTTGATCTCTAATGCTAGGCATCCAGGTAAACCTTCAGAAAATGAGAATTGGGTAACCTGCTGGTGAG
Organism: Nycticryphes semicollaris; assembly: GCA_013400055.1. Taxonomy (NCBI): domain Eukaryota; kingdom Metazoa; phylum Chordata; class Aves; order Charadriiformes; family Rostratulidae; genus Nycticryphes; species Nycticryphes semicollaris. The sequence goes on along the minus strand of VXBJ01005764.1, from coordinate 534,960 downwards.
TAAGTGACAAAGGCTAAAAGAACATCTAAAACGCAGTGCTGCAGCTTCTTTCCTTACATACGACATATTTGACATGATATAACAAGGTTCAATTGTTAGATCGATAAAAGTACCCACAAAGCATGGCCAAGATGAAAGGCACTTGGAGTGGGAGCTCATATTTTCTTCTCAGATGGATGTTTCTTGGGCTGTAGGTGGTTTAGCAACTAAAAATTGTGGAAAAAGATTTTTGTGAAAATCTTTGATATTTTCCCAAAGACATCCTTTTGTTGTTATATCTTTAGAAGAAAGACTTTTTTTCCTTTACTATTATCAGAGATCCTGAAGTGGCTGAGTACTGTTGTAGGTTTACTTTGTCTAACAAAGCAACAAATTAAGAGGTGAAACAGTGCTTAAAATGACACCAAAGTGTGAAAAATGTCAAGATGTCAAAAAAGTCTTCTGGATAGGTTAAAAGTTATTTTCAAGAGTCCATAAGTGAAAGTGAAAGAAATTAAGTCTGTTGGGCCTACAAAATACAGTTTGGTGGTGAAAACTAACAGTGCTCCACAATGAGAGGGTTTGTCTGAGAAATGCCACCGAAGACATAGCAAGAGCCTAAAGCAAGTCATCCAACTAATAGTTCAAATTTGGCCTTGTAGTAAACATTACAAGCAACTTTCCTTTTGCAAGTGCATTTTTTATAATGACTTATTTTTACTGTTTTGTGGGTTTTGTTCTTATTTAAAAAAAAACAAAACCAAGAAAAAAAAAAAACCAAACTGGATTTGCTGAGTGTTTTCACCTTGGCTTGAGATTGCAGGTTACCACTAACAGGGGTTTCTAGCATACTCCATAGAGTTTTCAAAGGTAAAATACTTTGTGTAGACTGGTTTAAGAGATTGCATTAAAAGATCAGCAGAGGAAAAAAAGTCTTCCAGTCATCATTACATACGTGCAAAATGCTTACCTATGTGCAAAACACTCAACAACATGTGGGAATATTCAGGACATAGAAGGAGGTTTTTACATTTTTGTGGAGGTTGTGAATGCTTAAACAAATATCAATAAGTCATTTTTTGGTCAAAGTGAGCAAGAAGGAGGAATTTAACTCATTATACTAAGACTTGGGTGCGCTTCGATATTCCTGGGAAGTATGATATTTTGAAGAAAAACAAATGTCTGGAATAAGGTCAGCACTGAAAGACCTTCAAACTCCCCAAGTTCGTGAAATCTGTTGCTGTGTGAGGTGCAAGAAAAAGAGAAATATGTCTCAAAGTCCAAAAGTAACTAATATCTTACAAAATATTTTCCAGCTAGGTCATTAATCCAATATGTATTATACTGTATCAGTAGCATCATATCTGATCTGTTCTTATATATCATATGCTGTATCATATCTAATACATATTAGACTGTATCAATATCAACATCAACTCAATCAAAGAAAGAAATGAACCTCAGTGTCAGCGTATACTCTCCCCAATGCAAAAAACCCCAATTTAATAGATGGAAGAATTCTTCTAGTCACATTTTAAAGTTAGTAATTATGTCAGGATTTGGCTGCAGTATAAATCTAATTTTAGTTTATTTTGTTTTAATCATAACTTCAAAAATAAGCCATGTCACATGAAATAAACTTTTAGCATGACATTGCAGTATTTTAGTTAAAATTTTAGACTAGGTCTTAGGATCTGGTATGTAAAGCTTTTCCAGGGAAATTACTAACCCACAACTTACTTCTTGGTAACTCTATGAAATGCTTGTGTTTAAAAACAAAACAAAACAAACAACAAAAACCCAACCGTGAGTCCAAACCAAAAATAATTCCTGATTAATTCAGATAAAATTGAAAGGGATTAATATTTTATATTAATGAGAAATATTCTGATTACTATATTTAACTGTTACAAAGATAATTATCCTTCTTTATTGTTCTGATTAGTCATTGACCAATGCAAAGTTACAAACATTGTAGACAGAATCTAGAACTGAGAGATTTATCCTAGCTGTGTGATTATTTCTTTCAAAGGTCTTCAAGTTATATTTTCAAGTAATTAGCACTCACCACTGTGTTTAAGATTCACAAAATTTCTCATTAAGTTAGTAAATAGGGGTCATTTTAATTTCAAATGGGTTAGATATTTCTAAATATGGAATTTCACTTAATATTGTAGAATGAAAAATCTTGATTTTAAGTCAGAAATGTATTTTATTTCATAGCTGTCTAGTCAAATATGTCTTAGCTTATGGTTTCACAAGGTTCATTTATGAATGGTATTGGCTGTGGATATTCTTACAGATTGTTTCTGTTTTATGAAGGGAAGGAAACAACTGATGAGTATGAAGACAACTATATTTCAGATGAGCAGGCACCTAGCTCAGAGCTCTCAGCCATTGGTACCATGCTGCTGTGGTGCAATTCAGTAGCATATGTCAACACTTCTGTAATTTTATGCAGTGTTTATTCATTGTATGGATTTGCTCTGCCATATAAATGAACAGAGTATGGAAAGAAAAGCAGTGAACATTTAGATAATGAAGTTATCCAGATGTTTGATACATACTGCCATGAATTGCCATGATTTCCTACCTCTCTGCTTGAATATAAATAAAAAATATGGTTCTTTTGAATTATGTACTGTACAGCCAAAGAAAGACATTTCAAATTGCACTTGCCCTCATTTTTGAAGAATGAAAATAATTTCATGTTATGAGATGATATACTGGTTGATCTCTGGAAAGGATGTCTATCTAAATTCAATTTATTACCTTTCAAACACTTAAGTGTTTTGCTAGTACATTGTTACCTAATTCGTAAAACACATACTGGAGTCACAGTTGACTACATCATCTCAAAAGTACAATGATGTGTTTATACATCTAAACCTTGTGCTTCTTAAAAGTTGCAGATAATATACTTTTGTGTTTAGATTTCATGTGTACTTGAACTTTCAGATTTTTTTTTACCTTTTTAGTTCATCTTAGAATAAAAAAGTGTATTTTAATGTACAAAATAAGATTTCAATTTTGTGCTTTGAGTCCGATTTTTGCAAACTGTTGCAGTTATGTATCCAACAGTCAGTCGTCTCTGTTAGCTGTTATGCATTTGTTTATATGGTTTGGCTTCTGAAGCTCATTTTAGTATGCCCTAAATCTTTTTGGTTTTAATACATTTTGTGTACTCCTCATTACCTAATTATCTTACATGTTGTCAGCCAATTCTTCTACTGATTAGGATGGCAGACCTGTAAAGTGCATAGATTTTCTCAGCCCCATTGACTGCTGGTGATGAAGAACAATCCGGTCTGGGTATATGTGAAATATTTTCCACATATATACGTAAGGCATATCTTTTCTAGTCAAATACCATATGGAAAGGTGTTGACATTCCATGTCATCCTTTATCTGTTTTTTACCACAAAATGGTATCTTATATACAGTGCTTTTGTACACATAAAAGAACAGAAAATAAGCACATAATTTGCATGATTCTGATAATTCAGCAAGTGTCAATTTGCGCAAGTATGCCTATAAGTGGTAACTTAAGCAAGTTGTCTTTTTAACTCGATTATTTTTTTTCCCCCAAGAGGAAAAACTGGTCAGCTTTGAAGTGGCTTTATAATGAAAATGTATCAATGGAAAGCTTTTCTTATAGCTTCACATGCTTAAAAATGTTGTTACTCATGGCAATGGTGTGGAATTTTCTTGCTCCTCCTGTCTCGTAAAACTGTAATTGAAAATTAATATGTCCATGATCAGAAATATCTGGGACATGTGGGTTTATCCTGTTCAGCAGTCTAACATATGCATGGAACCTTGAACCTACTTCTGAACTTCTTGGCTGTTTTTGGTTGGTACAGTAATAAAAGTGTTAGATTACATCAACAACTGCATGAAATTTCCTACATGGAAATGTTGATTTACAGAGACATATTTATGCTAAAATGAGTGGTTGTTTTGCCATAAAAAATGCAAGACATATTCAGCTACAGTTCTCACCATCTTCACTGCCAACCCACTATGTTTGACATATTCTTGTCTTTTGTTGTATCACTTGCCCTTACTGGCTAACCTATAAATCAGACTTTATATTCAGATGATAAAAATGCAATCTAGGTCTTCCTCTAGGAGCTGAAATAATATACAAGAAGAATTTGTAAGTCAAACTTTCAAATGTACAGATTCCTTGAGGCTGTAGGCTTTAGTTTTCCTCTGGAACATTTTTCATCTGAAGAATCAGGGTGATCAGAATGGTTATTCTTTTCCTTTTAGGCCGGGATAGTATTCATCAATCTCAGTGCAACTGCTCCATAATGTCTAACAGGCTAATTATACCAAAGGCACGAGCTAATTACCTAGAGCTCACTGTGAGGAGCTGTTGTTTGTGTTTTCTTTATCACCGGTACAGTAGAAGTGTAGAAGTACATTTCCAGAACCTTATCTGTGAGGCCTGAAAGACTTCTGATGTGTGCCAAAAAAGCTCAGAGAAATCTCACCTGGATTCTGAAAACATTGAAGTAACTTTAAGATTTTCTTTTCTTTTTTACTATATTGTCTTTTCCTAAATATTGGATCATTATTGCTTAGAGGCTTGTAGAGGTGTGGTACAGAAAGAAGAAATCTCAGATATAGCATAAAAATTGCATTCATACACTCTTGCATCTGTACTCTCAAAGGCAGATGGTAAACTGATCAAAAAATGAACATTTAAAAAAACCCCAACATTGTTACTTTAAGGCTATTAATATGGTCTTTCATATATTATTTGCATTATGATACCCCCTACAGGCTGTTGTTAGGATGATGCATGGGCTGAGTATTGCACTAATCGAATTAGGAATGACAAGCCTTTGTTGGAATTTCTGTGTCTCATAGCTCTTTAGAGTCTAATGTTATTGCACTTGCTATTTGAATATAATTACTTGTGTGGTGTTGTGTGGCTGCCTAGAAATACCTTTATGTATATTTGGCAGAAGATCTTTTAAAAATTACAGTCACAGATTCATGTGCATTGGAGAGGAACTCTTGAAATCAGTTGGTCTGACCTTGCCTGCTCAAGCATGTCCAGCTACAGCAGGATACGTATGACCATGTCCAGTTGGATGTTAAATATTTCCACAGACAGAGACTTTGCAACCTTACCGGGCAACCGGTCCCAGTGTCTTCCCGTGCACAGTAAAGATTTATTTTCCTGCATTCTTTTGGAAATTCCTGTGTTTCAGTTTGTGCCTGTTGCCTCTTGTCCTGTCACTGGGCACCAACATCCAGTTTCTTCTTATTCATTCTTTCTTATCAGGTATTTATACACATCGATAAGATGCCCACCTGAGCCTTCTCATTTCCAGACTCAACAGTCCCAACTCTCTCAGCCTTTTCATATAGGACAGAGGGTCCATTTCCTTCATCATCTTCCTGCTCCAATATGTCCATGTCTCTCTTGTACTGGGAGCCCAGAACTGGACCCAGCACTGCAGATATGGCATTACCAGTACTGGGCAGAGAGGAATGATCACCTGCTTCAATATTGCTGGCAACACAGTGACATAGTAGTGACAGGGATGTGACATTACAGAGTTTTATTTTTCCTTTTCCAGTAGGACTATAAACATGGCAAATCTGGAAATGTCTGCACACAGATGTCACCCTGTTTTCAAAGTCAAGAGGGATCAATATTTAGGAATTTGAACTCACTCAATCGGTTAAGTTTTTCATTCTGTGAAGCCCATCACTCAGTGAATATGCGTTAATGGAGCTAAGAAAGAATATGATTTATTTTATAAAGCTGTGAAAGACACTGCTTAGAAAGAATTAATCCAAAATTGCTCACAGAATTTTTCAGTCTGAGTAGGTTTATAGCTAATTCGATCACACACCCTCTTAGTATTGAAACTAATGAATGGCTGAAGGTGTCTCTATTCATTAATACCACGTTACTACTAATAAGATCTCTGAAATCTTGCAACATACCTTTTGTAAAATGACTTTTGGAAAGGTACACAGTAGGTTCCTGATACTTTAATTTCTGTGTGCTATATTGTATCATCTGTTACCTTTTCTTTTGCAATAAAGATAAAAATTCAATCTAAAATTTAAGTTTTCATTAGTTTCCTCTTGTGAATATTTTCATGTTGTTTTGATATTATTGTCATAATTCCAGCACACAGTTCAAAAGTGTAAAAATTGTAATTCTTCTGAGTTTGAAAGAAAATTTATGAGTGAGGCCAAAACATCAGCAAAGCTGATGTGGACAACAAATTGCTGTTGATGGAATCAGGGGCAACAGAAAATAAAAGAGATTTATCTACATGATACAGAAAGGCTCCCTTTTAGCGTGGTAGCAAAGGAGAGATTTAAACTGGAGAGTGAAGTAATATTTGTGGAGAAATTGTGAATGTGAAGTATGACATGAGAGAAAGTTCAGAGCAATTTATTTAGATATTCAGCAAATAGATGTTCAATGTTCGACGTAGACAGTTACTAAGATCAAAGTTGAATGTAGTGCTGCTCAACGGAAGAGAAAGAATAGTGAGGATGGAAATTTTACTGAAAACAAAGGAAGACACTACCTTTCTCTGATCTAACAATGATTCAAAGTATGATAGAAGTGTCCTCTGGAAAGGATGGCTGCTTCAGACATCTTACATATCTTTGTAATACTCAGAAGGGAGAATTAGCTGAGACGATGATGCAAAGTTATTTGTATTTTTGTTTTTAGTTAATAGAAAATATTTCCTCTTTTTATTACCTCTGCTCTGGGTTGGTAGATACATAGTATATGAGGAACAGGCTTGAAAAGTCATAGAATCATAGAATCAGTCCAACTATAAACCTAACACTGCTGAATCCACTTCTAAACCATGTCCCTAAGTGTCAAATCTACACATCTTTTAAATACATCCAGGTATGGTGTTCTGGAATTAGTTTTATTGCTAGTGATTTCTGTGTTTCAGATTTGGTATGAAAGGAATGTCAATAATGCATATTGTTTTAATCGTTTCTAAGAGATGTTTATACTATTCAAGGACTTTTTTCAGCTTCTCATAGAAGTTTCTGTTTGATAATGACGGAATTGATAACATTTTCTTTCAGTAAGTTCCAAAATAGAAAAAGTCATCTCACACATAGATATTTCCTTTACAACATAAATGTAGTAGCCGGAAGGACAATTTTCTCATGTTTTAAATTTAATATTCTGAAATAGAGTTACATGTTCAAAATCGTGTATGCCACAGTCTGAATTCCATCCTGATTAGCTAAATTGTAAATTTTAGACAGAGTGAAGACAATCTGGGATGTACATTTAAATATCTTTTAAATTAGTAAACTGCTGCAACATGTACAGGAAGAGGAACTCAATCTAATAATACATACTGTCTGTGTATGTATATGTGTCTGTTATCCTGCCCTCCTCCACTGCTAACAACTTTTATACCATTGGCCAGTTCTTGCCAAATTCCACAGATGGTTAGAAGTCTCAAAGATGTAAAGTTTCCTATAAATTTTATAAAAATAAGTACTGTTTCTAGGGGGAAAGACTGCTGTGTGATAACACCTTCTACTAAGTA
>VXBJ01005764.1:485404-526265 GCA_013400055.1 Nycticryphes semicollaris | reverse complement strand
TTGTCCAATAATCCAGGGGAAAAATTTTTAAAGCCTTTTTTTTTTTTTTTTTTTTCTGTTTCATTTCTGAACAATATGCTATTTGGTCTTATACCAGAGTGCCTTGCCAAAATGGTGAAGTTATTCCTCAACTGTGCTAGTACCTCTGAAAGAAGATTTTGTTAGTTGCTTTATTTGGCTTTACTGAAACTTTTGGGGGATTATTAAGAATATTTGTTGCTTCTTTACAGTATGCTTATATATAAGAAATAGCTGAAACTGATATGTAGCAACTTTTTAAAAATGCAATTTGTAAAGCAGAGCTAGAAAATGTGATCAGGAAGCCTAAGTACAATCATATTCTGAATGAAATGCTGATAACTGAAAAATAATTCCAGATACCTAAAGTATTTAGAACCTCCCAATAGAGAATACAGTAAGAACATATCCTTTAACTGCAGAAAAAAAATCTCAAAATTGAGTGAGAGTAGTATTGCTTTAATCTTTGACTATCTGGTGAATGGAGTGATGCTCAGGAAATATAGGGTATAGGAGAAAGGAACTGTAAGAAAGATGACAGTTTAGGGACTGTTAAAATAAGAATTTTAGAAGCTTATGGAAAACAATGTTAGGAAAACATTTGCATCATGTGGAACTTCACTTTACTGTCATATATATATTTATAATATGTTCTCTTTGGAGGTATTAATTAAAAAATATTAATATGTGTTTTTTTTCCTTAGAAATAAAAGGTGATGCTTCTGCAACTGTTGTTCAGTATAGTGAACTACAAATATTCTGTCTTTACATAGGCAAGTTACTTCACAATGTCTCACTGGCATGTATAATATAATGCTGTCACCAAAACACTCTAATGAAAGGCTTTGATAGTCGCTTACTAACAGTCAAATGTGGGTGACACAAAACTTAAAGATAGTTTAATTTAGATAGTAGATTGTTCAGCACTATAGTGATAGATGGAGTTTGAGCAGAACGTGGAGGACTATACATACTAGGGAACTGTAGTTCACTGACTACCAAGTAAAGGAAGACTCAGTTTCCAGAATCAAGCTCTAACAACAAATCATTCTGGATAAAGGATGAGAAATAAATAGATTTTGTGTGTGTATATGTGAGGAGTGGATTTTTAGATATATTTTAACACCTAAACACAAGTATAGGTGAAAATAGGGGAAACTGACTCAAAGAGCTGGAATTTTGTCCTGTGTAGGACACTGATTTAGGATTATTTTAGTGAATAAATATCTGCAAGACAGTGATCTGTATTTTCTCTTATAGCTTAGAATATCAGAGCTTGAAAAACTTTGAAGTTTTCAAATCATAATTTAAAGTGACAAAGCTCTTGCTACTAGTCTTTTGAAAACATGACTGAAGGACCTAGATCAGGTAGATATTGTTTAAAAACCTTCCACCATTCACATCATGGCATTTCATTTACATGACCTAACCAAGATTAACACTGAATTTTTTTCTTTGTGTTCCTCACTCGTGGAGGTTTTTGAAAGTTTCCTGTTTAATGTGAACTTTCATTATTATTTATTAATTCTATATTTAAATTATATGACCAGGAAACTCTTTATAGTAAAAATTTAAACTTTTCAGTGAATGGTCCATTGGTGAGGATTCTGCTGTAACTACTCAATAAGCTAGTACTTGCTATAAGCCAGAAGGTGAGCATGATGCTTATTCTGTTTGTAAATACTTGAAAACTTCCATTTTGGATTTCACTGTACTTGACAACAATTACTTCTTTCTTTGATCATAATGGTCTGTGTGTTCAAGGGAATGGAAACCTTGAATAAAAAAAATATCCTTGTGACCATATATTTTACTTCTACATTTTGGGAGTTGTTTTTCATTAGAATGTTAATGGAGTATCTCCAACTCGACCTCTGCAAAATGATATCACTTCAGTTTCAATGGAAATGGAACAGTTGTCTGCTTTCTCTTCTAACCCTGAACTGTATGAGTTGGTAAATAAACAATTTAAACCCTTGAGCCCTGTAAATCATCTGGTAAAACATTTTAGTATCTGAGAATTTGCTTCAACAGCTATTGTTGGATGATCCAGTCTAACCAAACATATTAACCTTGGTTATTCAGGAGGTGTACATAAAAAACAAGATTATTTCTGCAGCCAACTGCATAAGAGATACCTTTCACTGATCATCTGCACTTTTATCACCAATGTAAAACAGCAAATAAATACAGCAGTAATGAACTGTGTATTTATAAAGGAGCCACTATAATAGTGTTGATTTCAATAACTCGTTTAGCTGATGGACTGATTTTTCTCCATTTCCTCTGGAGTGCAATTTATATAAACCAAAAAAGCTTTGCAGGCACCCCGCTAAATGCCTTGCTTGTATGATTTCAGTATTGTGATGTTTCTTAATGCCCAAAATGGCAATGAATTATGTATGTCAATATTAAAATATTTTATTTGCCCAGACCTGTCCTAACAAAGTTACTACTTTATAAATATATGGATGCCACTTGGACAAACATAGATAGAAACTTTTTGATATTTAATTTGATCTGTTGTGTTCCATATACTGTCTGAGTGTTAAAAATAAAAATTACAAACTTCATTTTCAACCCAGGACTGTAGACTAAATATATGAAAAGCTAAAGGCCTCTTTTTTCAGCCAGAATTTGGTATGCTATTTGCCATCACTTAATGAATATATATTTCTTAATAACCTCTTCAACCTTGTTTGCACATCTACTATTTAGTGTAAAAAAGCTTTTATTTATGAAGTTCAAAAGTAGTTTTGTATTTCTTTGTAATGGAAAGTTATTACCATGTGAAAATATCTTGCTTCCTAGTTACATGAAATAATACCCTTTTCAAAAGTACTTAGTCAAAAATGCATCTGGAAAAAAAACCAAACTAAAGTCTTGAGAATATGTGGGGTTTTTATCAACTACATGATGCATTTTAGAAAAGGAAGCATAAGTTTTTTGAAACCATTATATTTCATAGACTCATAGAATATCATGAGTTGGAAGGGATCCCCAAGGATCAAGTCCAACTCCTGACTCCATACAGGGCAACCTGAAAGTTAAAGCATATAGCAAAGATACATGTTCAAACACTTCTTGAACACTGACAGTCTTGGGGCATGGCCATTTCCCTGGGGAGCTTGTTCCAGTGCTTGGCCACCCCTCTGAGTGAAGAACTTCTTCCTTGTATCAAATCTGAACTTCCCTTGATGCTTTAAGCCATTCCCTGTCACCCTGCCACCAGACACCAAAGAAAAGAGATCAGCACCTTCCTCTCTGTTCCCTCATCACGAGGAAGTTGTAGGCAGCAATGAAGAGTCTCCTTTCCTCCTCCCTCAGAAGAGGAGACTTCTCTAAGCTGAACAAACTTGGTATCCTCAGCTGCTCCTCAAAACCCATGCCCTTCAGTTTTCTCACTGTCTTTGTTGCCCTTCTTTGGACAAATTCTAATCATATCCTCCTTATAGAGCCCCAAACTGCACACACTACTTGAGGTGAGGATGCACCAATGCTGAGCATAGTGGGACAATGGGGTTTTTTTCAGCTGGTAAGCTATACTGTGCTTAATGCATCCCAGGATATGGTTGGCCTTTAGGGCTTCCAGTGCACATTGTTGACTCCTATCGATCAACCAAAAGCCCTAGATCCCTTGCACAAACATTGTGCAAGTGGAGGGTTGGGGTTTTTTTTCAGGATATAAACAACAAAAATTTTCAACTTTTTCTGAGATAAATGGTTGGATAAAGACACTGTAGTTAATAACTTTTCCCCTATTGCCTATTGTTAATGCCACTCTATATGCATCAAGAGCTTACTGTACTGTACAAGATAAAGTAACCTCTGCAATTGGCATCATCTGCTATAGAGGGAACAGTGAGTTTTATATAGAAACCGGGCAGAATAAATTCATTTTCTATCACATTTACCTTAGTAACTTGTTTTTTTACAGATTTATTTGTTCAGCAAATCCATGTATTGCTCCACATTTTACTAGCAACAGCAGTATGTTCAAATCCGGTTTTAAGCCTTTTATTATAACTTTGATATAAAAATACTGAGGTGGTGGCTGTGTAGCTGTGTTGTTGCCCATATAGTTATAGATTTTTGCTGGCTGTCATTCTGGTTCCTGAAGAGTTGATTTACATAAATAGCCTTGACAAATATGATACAAGTATTGGGAGAATATAAGATAAACAGAATTCTTGGTAGTAGGTACATTTCAACTAAAATCTTCAATCTGTCTCAGTAGAGTCCAATTGACTTATTAAGCAAGCACCAGAGCACACTGCTCTGCTATAAAAAGAGCATCTGCCCTTCTTTTGCTATATGGAGCAAGTAATTTATTCCAGCTCAGATAATAATTCAACTTATTTTCTCTGCTGTTCTCTGTACAGTTACTTGCTGATATACTGAGCAGAGAAGAAAGCATGCGGTTTTTCACTCCACATTCTTTTTAGCCTGCCTGATGAGGGGAAAGATTCTCTAATGTTGAGGCCTTGTGAATGTTGTGTTCAGTTCCCTGATCCAAAAGGTACTTGGGGGTTGTGAAGCTGGAGACCTCAAAAATAAATAAGATAACATTTATTTTGCAATAGAAGGGGTTTGAAGTACAAGCCAAATTATTCACCATTATACTTCTGCTCCTAGGGCAGCAACAGCACTGCAGAGACAAGCAATGGACTCCTCAGAGTTGTCCTCCATAGGGATGGGCACTGCTTAACCACAGAAAGTTAGTCCATATCTCAGTTTGAAGCACAGCTGAAGGCTTATGCTGTACCTCTGCAGTTCAGGTTTCCTCAAGTTTCTTCACAAGAAGGGAGATGACATTCTGACCTGCCTAGAATTGTGCCCAGTGGTGAAATATGGTTGTGACTGTTATATCATCACTCTGCTGACACGTTTAACATGCATTGAGGGCATTTGAAAATAATTTAGTTATAATATACTTGCCACGCTCTTAATTTTCCTGTTCTGTGACTCAGGAAAGAACATGGGTTTATGTAAATCGTATTTTAGGTTTGCAACACCATTTATGTGTCTGTAGTCATCATAGCTCTTATGAGACTGTTCCTTGTTCTTCAGAAAGCAGACATTTATGCAGTGCTGGTTTTTATTCCCCATCATTTAGAAGCATGGTAAAGCTCTCAGTTTTTTTCTCATTGCCATTATTAAACAATCTGTACATATACACAACCAGGTTGACTAGTCGTTGTTGATTCCTTTACAGGCAATAAGAAATGGAAGTTGGATTTGTGCTTGCACATTATGTTAAAGGCAGATCAGTGAGAGCTACTTTGAAGATTCAGTAGGTAAGAAAAAGGGGGTAAATAGAAACTTCTGATTTAGCAAGTGACAATGATCAGAGGATGTGTGAGTATTAGGCTAGTTTGATATTTATATATGGGACATGAGAATAATTAGCATTCTGACAAATAGGTTAAGAATAGTTCTGGATATGCCATCTGCATTGTCCAAGATAGGTAGATGAGACATACTGAAACGAGGAAATAGGAAAGCTCTCTGTCAGTCACTTGCTGTAACCACCTGAAAGAAAAATATCTTGCAGAATGAAAAATTAAAACAAACAGAAAGGACTATGGAATGAACTTTCCATTTAATTTCCATAGCAACCAATAAAAACAAATATTTGCCTGCTGTATGTCATCTTCAAGATAGGCAATTGCGACTCATGAGGTTTAATTTGAAAGAAAGGTCAAATTCAATACTTTCTGTCTAGAAAAAATAAACCAAAAAACAAACCATGGAAGAAATCCTGGTGCTCTAAATACTAGTTATGAACACAATGCATAAATATAATAATATGCAAAATATTGTACTTGTGTTCCAAAGTAGATACTTTTTATTTATTTCCAGAATACTCCTTGTAATAATATTACATTGCAGAACAAGAAAATAATTCCCACTTTTGTGAAGAGTTGTTGTTCTTGATTCTGAGGTGAAAGAAGATTCAAGTGAGAGTGTATGGTATTAGCCCTGGATTACATGAAACATAGTACTAAACTTTACGAAACAACGAGAATGAAGTACAAGGAGTATTTTAGCTACATTTTTAAGATCACTGGCTACTCTGCCTGAGTATGTAACACCGCTACTAAGTTTTGAAAAGCCCCTGTCATCAATGTACTGGTATTCAACAGACTGGTGAAATTAACACTAAGGCAAAAAAGGAATCTGCAGGACATATTGTAGCAACAGTGCAAACCTGTAAGTGAAGAATAGATCTCAAGAAGGTGATANACTGTAAGTGAACTCTTGTTGGTCTAACACATTTTTGTCCATAGCTATTTGATTATTTACTATGACTTTTAATATATCATAGGAAATGCAAGGTTTTGTACAAACATGTTTCCTTTCAGATCAGAATAGGTGGAAAAGAGGTATAATGCCACGTCTAATTATTATTTTAGAAAATGTGAAATATATCACAGTAGTAAAATTAATCTGCCTCCTCAATGAATGTACTAAAGGAACTGTTCTATTTTGGGGACTATTTTTTCTGCAGTTAACTGAGTACTTGGAACAAATGGCTTGTTCTTTTCTGCATCCTATGCATAAAATGGTTCTCCATGTCACTGACATGCTTTATTTTCAGAGCCATCACAGAATATTTTAATTCCGTTCCCTATAACATTGTGGGAGTTAATGCATTCATTTAGTCTGAGCTGGAGCTATACCTTGTGCCAGATCACACATTTCACGATGCCAGCCAAGGAGATAATTTAGTAGGATGATTTTTGCATACTAAGGAGCAGTCTAAGAACATTTTCACTCCTTTAAGTATTTGATTCATGCCTTGTCACTAATTATGAAGATAGAAAACAGATACCTTAAGCTCTTGGCATTTATCCAGATCAGCCATTCATTTTGGAGCACTGAGCAGTCTGGGTTCTGATAGGGTGTTCTGATTACTATCAAAATCCCAAGCTACAGTAGAAGTGCTTAACATTAATGTTAGAGTCACACATAGAAAGGGCAGGTGTTTTCATTGCAAAAAATATCTGAAAATGATTTTTTTCTCTAAATTTATATATGTCAGTGTAATGTTTGTCCCATAAACACCTTAACTAGGTAAATTGTCTTTTGTTTCCCTTTAATTCTTTGTTTCTTAATAATGGGAGGTTTGCTTGCAGCAGAAACTTTTTCTGCAGTGGAATATATGTTTCCCATCTTGTCATAGTGTATCACCTTTATTCACTTCTCTGACTGGTCTAACAGAATGCAGCTATTTATTTTGAAAAGTAATGCACCTTCTCATTCATTAATGAATAAATAAATATAACCTTGCTGCTAATCTGTGATAAAAGTGTTACTAGGCGTTATAAGTCTCCGATGAGGAAGAGTTTGAACCTTAAAGATTATTAAATAGATATCTGATTGTTGTTAACTAATATTCCTGATTTCTTCTTCTTATAATAATATTTTATCAGTGCTAATGTTTGTATATTTTTCCTTTGTTCTAACTTCTGATGATCAAAGCTTGGTAGAAATTTGATTTAGAAGAAAATGAAAACTTCTGGAAAAGTAGCTTCAAGTCACTGAATTAATCAGATCATTGTTTTCGTTTTGATTTTTTTTTTTTTTTTAGGAATATGACTAAAGAACTCTATTTTCAAATATTTTTGAAACAATAATTTAAAAATAATAATAAATAATGTTCTGATATAGATGTAGTCAACAGCAATTTCCTATGGAAAGTAAGTATTCTACAACAAAAACATTCTGACTTGATTCAGCTGTAGCTATATATTTATGCTAATGGCTCTTTGAGTAGAAAATAGAAAGGGTTTTGTGATCTGGGACCAGTTCTCTGGAGTAATTTTCTTTTGAAGATGGTGAGAGTTATTCTCACCTTTGGCAAAATGCATAGGGTCCTGCTCATGAATTCATTCTTTGGTAGTGACTCTTATTATTTGAGCTGTTTCTCCTCACCATCCTGAATTACAGAATGGAACAGAACTTGTTTCATTATTAGTATAATAGCTTTAAAAATTACTAGCTTATGTAAATTAAAAAAAAATCTAATTGGTGTCATTCTATATGAATACATAATAATTACTGTAGGAATACTAATAATTACTAATTAATTGTCTTAAATATTGCCTCCATAAAGATTTGATCTAGAGAATCTTGGAAATATCAATACACAGGAAAGATAACACAGATTCAAGACAATTATATAAATGTGAACATTGCTAACCATTTTTTGTTTAATTCCTTCTAAGAAAACATATTCCTTAATTTCAGAATAGCCTTAATGTACAAGTGAGGAGCGAGACAGTTGAAGGGGTGGTTATGAAAATTGAAACAGTTTATTATCTTTTAGGCCACGTATGTTCTCATTTATAGTTGAAACATAGTAGTGCTTTGGGCTTCTTTTCTGGATTTTGTATGACTTTATGCAATAAAAAAATCTGAAGGTATTGTTATGTAATATCTGTGTGTGTGTATGCAAAAATAAGTAATATGTTTACTGGAGAGTTATGTTTTAAGTTACATTCTTTGCTATTCAGGGACCAAAAGAGTAAATATTATGGACTAACATTTGCAAACCACAGGACAGTTGAATTCAAATGCTGTATTCAGCCAAGAATTTAAATCCCATCTGCTCAGCTCAGTTTTATGCAAGTGATCTGAGTTCATTACAGTTAGCTTGATTAAATATCTTTTTTCTTTTTTAAAATCAGACATAGTCTGATAAAGCAGTTGCAGGACCTATTTTTGAAGAGAAACAGCTAGACAGGAGGCATTCTTAGTTAGTAAACAGAGAACATTTGTTTATAGTAATTTTTGGTTTTTACTTGTAGAATGACTCCCTTCTATCTGTCCACCAAGAATAATTACCAAAATTGCTGGGACCACTGGGCAGTCAGCCATGATTCCTGGCATCATAGACACAGCTGCCTTTAACCTAGAACCTCAAAGGACCATATTTCACATGAAAATTTCTGCAGATAAGGAGTTTTACCCTTGTTTTCCCTCCCCTCCATCCCAACACCCTCATCAGTCCCCTTGGGAGTGGGGACATGACTGAAAGAGAAAGTAGAGATAGTGACCGATATAGCCAAGAAACGTGTAGGACTTCAATAGCTATCTGCAATTATAGTACGTTTTCTGGGTTTCACAGAAAAATGTTCTTTGACAGTACACTGACATAAGGCTGAGAGTCCTCCTTAACTGCATGACTGTTTTTCTCAGATGAATCAAGGGGTTTATGAACTAAGTCACATACCTTTGTTCTGATGTGTGTTTTCTGCACCATTTATTAAAAAGCTGTGAGCTATTTCTTTAGAATTTGTTTGAGGGAAAAAAAAACAAAACCCAAAACCATCACATCTTGCACGAATTGGGGATGTAAACCTAATGTTATTGAAATCAATTGCACAAATCAAAGTGATTACAATGTAACAAGCTTTTACTCCTGTTTTTCTCCAACTCAAAAAATTCAGATTAATTCATTTTTTTCTCTTTTCATAACATATTCTTGTTTATTATGATATTCATAGAAACATCTTGAGTGCCTTGGAATTCTCAGGGTATATGAAAAGATGACAGAAGATGCTTCCTGAATCATATAATCATAATGCTTAAACATACACCTACCCTTAAAACTGACTGTCCCAAAAGGACTTTTTCCCCTGTATTATAGGGAAATCATTAAAACTCCAGCTGTTACCGTTGTGTCTCTGTGATTGCTCTTCACCTTCAGTAAAAACATGCTTGTCTCTTTTGGCAGGGCCTTCATAGGAATTATATCTATCTTATTTTGGCTTAATTTATTGTCCAGAGTTTGTGGTTTCACACTTGCATCCCAGGCACCGTGGAAATTATGATGATAGGCATGAAAAGCCTTACTGATACTGTGTAGGAGCTTGAGTCTCACAGACTCTTGCTTATTACTATTTTTCCCAACTTCCTATGCTACTATTTACATGAGGGTAGACAAAGTCTATAGTGTATTTGTATACAGTGAAAGTCAAAGAACTAGTTAACGGAAATATGCTTCCTGTGTAATTATCTTGGTTTATTTTATATCAGATATTTAAAGAAGCAAACAAACAACAACTACAAAAAACCCTTCAGCACACAATATTACCAGAGATGTCTTTATAGGATGTGGTTGCTGCTGCTTTTGTAGTAAGGAGTGTCAGATACTGACTGATCCTACACTTGCATTTGTTTATTTCAATTTACATTTCACACATGAAGGAGGAGAAGAAAGATCTTTTGTGCTGGGCTTTGATTTATATTTGTATAGAAAGGATCCCAAGGTTTTAATTCTCTTTAATTGTTAAGTCATGGGGAAAAAAAAAAAAAGTGAGCTTGTAGTAATAATAGAGGGTACTTAAAAAGCCTTTACACTTTCAAAGTGATGTAAAAACTGCTGGAATTCTTTTGTATTAATGGAGAGGAAAGACAGAACATAGAAAAATATTTCCCTGCACTAAGTATGAACTCTGTTTCCTGTGCCTGAGTCTGTGTTACACCATGCTGCTTTTGTATTAACAACTCATAAACCATAATAGGAAGAGTCACTGCTGAACCTGGTTAAAGTTTTGTGTTACTCATTCAGCTTACTGAAATGAGTAACAAAGGGAAGTTTTTTTACTGTCATAAGGTGGATCTCAGTGGAAGGAGCCTTTTCTGATCCAGCATCCTGATTTTAAGACCTGACCCCGGGAGGAACAAGGAGGAACCTTCCCTGTCCTGAGTCTTCTGATGTGAAAACTTCAGCAGGGTGTTTTCTGAGCCAAATCTCATTTATTGCACATCAGACACACTGCTGCAGTCCCAACTGAACAACTTGAGGATTTATCAAGGTTAAAAGGAAAAAGTGTATTTTATAATGTAATTTCATGATATCAGTGAGCCATGCAACTCAGACAGAGTGCAGTAGCATGGTCCATTCTGTCTCATTGGAAGAAGTGGGAGAGAACCACTGAGGATAATATTTTATGGCAAGCACCCTACATGCAGGAATATAAATACAGCCTGGAAACAAAACCTGATTAAAATTTCTGAACAATATATCATGTATACATATAAATAAATAGAAAATTGTGCATATTTAGAAATAAGATCTAGCTTATTAAAAGTTGTACACTCTTTCCTTTTCTTGTGACCTTTCCCCAGTTCATGTCTTCCACAATTGTGGTTTTATACAACAGGGAGAGAGGTGATGTTGTTTGTGGAGAAATTCCTAATTGACCTAATGTTCTGTACAGCCAAATCTAAAGGACTCTCTCAGCCCATTCAAGTAAAGGGCATTAAGTCCAACACATATTGATTTTTATATTTATGTGTTGGAACTTTGGTGAAATATTATTACATACACAAGATACCTTGCTCTGTCCAAATGAGCCAAATCCCCCATTCTTTTCCAACACTAGTATAACTTTTGAAGATATTTCTGTAATAACCTTATTTCACAGCAGCCGTCAAAAACATTAAAGGCATATATGTGTAAGAAAAGCTGTAGACAGGGGATGAGATAACTGATGGAAGATATTTTTGTCTTGAGCTCAGTTTTGTGAGTTAGGTTTAATAGATGAACAGAAATCTTCTGTGCTGTCGTACTCTTGAGTGTCGTCTTGCAGCGTATTTATTTTCATTGTTTTTATGTAAACTTAGATGATAAAGAGCTCATTTGATGCAAAACATGTATTTCTGGTACAGGGGACAATCTGGTGAAAAAAAGAAAGTTAAATCCCCAAAATGGGATTATTTACCTCTTGAAAGGATTTTATTATTTTACAGAAATATTTATTGTTTCTGGAATTATGATAGCAGCAGATTATGAGCTTTAGTTGTTCTTAAAGAAGTCTTGAACACACAACTGCTTTCTACTGCACGTGTAAGTCATACAAGTTATGTGTATTATAAATGGACAGGATGATCTGTGGGCTCTTGACTGAGGCATTTTGCTTAGGGCTATATATTTAGCAGATAGAGTAAAAAAGAGTACTGAGGAACATGCAAAATAATGTTTCTTTTACTCTCAGTTATAGTGTCAGCTTTATTTGAGCTAACTTGTAGTGAACCTTCTCTCCCTAGTTCTCATTCTCTACTGAAACAATCCATCTTTCCTCAGCGTTTAGAAGCCGGGTGTAAACACGTGAAGGACAATAAAGTGGTAGGGAGCAATCGGCATAGACTTCCTTACTTTGCTTTGCTTTCGTGTGTGGCTTTTGCTTTACATATTAACCTGTCTTTATCTCAAACCATGAGTTTTCTCACTTTTACTCTTCTGATTCTCTCCCCCATCCCACTGTGGGGGGAATGAGTGAGTGGCTGCGTGGTATTTAGTTGCCAGCTGGGATTAAACCACTACAATGGGAAAGTTCTTGTTAGGAGCTCCTGAGTTTTCCCATCTGATTTTCAGAAATGGGCTGTATTCAAAAGTTTCATGGATAATCATTACAAATGCTTCCAACTTTTTCTGAATTGAACTCTACTGTCAAAAAAATCAAGACTTTTTCATTATTTATGATGAGTCCACAGGTAAACAGAGCAAGACCGATCGCACAGTGCTGGGTTTGTGACCATTCTTTTGGTTGTTTGGTTGTTTGGTTTTTTTTCCCCACAAGGTTGCTAAAAGGTTAGTAGACCTTTTTGTATGACAAATATTTGTGTTACATAAGAACATCATTCAGCAAAAAACATTTTCTGCATTTGTATTAAAAGAATTCATGCCTTTCCTGGAAGTAAAGCAAGGACCTTAATACTGCTTTGTCATTTCATTGCACTATTTAAACAGAAAGAAATAAACCCACAAAAATATCCCTGGTTAACCTGAAAGCGAGCCTGCAGTAAGTATACTCTGTCTTTAATATTTCTGGCAGTAGAAGCATATTCTGTTCCTAGGGGAAATATCTGAATATCTGAGAATATAAATAAATAAAGTCCCAGCGGTAATTAAGGCTGACTTAGATTTTAAAGGAGGGGTTGGGTTTTTTGGTTGGCTTGGTTTGTTGTTTCTTTTTAAATCCATTGAACTGAGAAATGTACTCTCATCTGGACAAAAAATTCTAATCCTGTTAATTTGCCAAGCATTCTGGGCTCTAAAGAAATATGTAAATACAAACCAGAGGTTTATATCACTGTGAAGAGCACAGTGTACCATACTTAGTCTCCAGCCCTTCACAGTTATGCAAATTAAACTTATTTTCTTTTAATGTGCCTGAAGTACATGAAGAGTGATACATTATTTACATTGTGTCAGTAAATGTGTATAGACATTATTTGTGCCAACTAAGAGAAAGAAGTATGTATAGAATTTTATTGATAATTCTTGATATTAAAGTAGCAGAGACAAATTTTTATATGTTGTTAACCGCAACGTCGACAACACCCTGATAAACCTTACGGGGCTTGGCAGTCAAAACTGCAAAAAAATTTAGCTAGGGACGTGTTGATTGCTGTGTTGTTGTTGTTTTCTACCTAGAGAAAGACTGAAGGAGGTGACCCTTCTGTGGGATTTATTGTAAGACTTTGCTGCAGGACAGGGGATCACACTGTAGCTATAATTTTACTTCCCATTAGCTGTCAGTTGGAAATCTGTTGGGAAGATGTCCTATTCACAGATTTCTTTATAAAAGGGCCTAAAATTACATATTTGAGCCTATTCAGTTGACAGTTACATGAAAGTAATGACATGGTGGAGAGGAAATAAATACTTTGAAGCCCATGAAACTTACTTAGTTCCATGAGTGAATGGAATTTTTCTTAGAACGTACCCTCTGTGGGATGTATATAATTTAAACATAGATGAAACAAGAAATAGTCTTGCAATTAAAGGGCTAGTCTAACATTAAGCAGCATGTGATAATTATTTTTTACACTTTTACTCTTCCATATTCTGAAATATTCGGTTTGCGTTATTTTGCTGAAAGAATTTGCAAGTGAATAACTTTCAGAGATGACAGTTTGGGTGTGGTTATTAGAATCCACTCTAATAACTTCTTCTAAAGTGGTTATTTCACATATACTAAACTTGATTGATTGGTTTATCTACTTTGCAGTAACCATCAGGGACTCGGGGGAGTTAGTTGATTGTTGGGAGGATTTTGAGTGTGGCAGGTGATTTTCCTATTGTGCTTAATTGGTTACATCCTGCATGAACCGATAGCCTCCAACTTTTGTAAGAAGAATGTGAAATTCCTTTGCTGAGCAACTTCAGTCATAAATGCAAAAAACCAGCTGTACAAGTCCAGAACAATTATCTTTGAGTGATACTGAGAGGTGGGTATATCCAGCTCTGACATGGATGTAAGCTGGGGGAAGGGAGCAGTTTTGGGAATCAGAGAGAATTACATTTCCAGTGAAAATGGAGAATGCCTTTAGAATCTGTCCTGTGGGGGAAATTTAGATTGAAGTTTGTTTATATCATTGAGCTATGAGACTAAACCCTGGGACTTTACATAGAGTATATGATGATATTCAGTGGTCTTTATGAAAGACTCACCAAAGCTGTGAGAGAAGCTGGATTAAGCTCTGTGTCTTTGATTGGGATAAACTGTTGGTAGAGTTTAAAGACTGAAGAAAAATAAAAATCCTGCCTATACCTTAAAAATCAGCAAACTGATTTTGCACTGCTACATAATATAAACAATTAGAAAACGAGTGCATTTTGCAGATATTTTTTTCTTTCTTTTTTTTTCTTTTTTCTTTAAACAATGTACATTAATTATTAGGATATTTATGTCTCTTCTAAGGACCACTAAAGCTACAGTGGGAAAAGTAACATTTTGTCCCTTCCTTTTGGTCATAAATTATCTGTGTAATAAATTAAACACATCATTCAGGAAAAGCTCTTGAGCAAAAGCAAACAGTTTGCTTACGTGCTTTTTTGAAAGGCTGCATTAGAACATATATGGGAGAAAGGACTTCCAAGGGTTCAGGTGCAAACTGAAATCCCATTTGCATCCCAATTGCAACCGTAATTTAGGTAAAAAGAAAATACATTGTCATGGTTTGTCCTCCTGATTTGTACACTGTTTAAATACAAAAAGGATGTGGCACGTCCATCACAAAGAAAAGGAAAGTGACACAGTGAATATATGAGGAATCTCTTCTGTTCTTTGAAAGAGCAATTCCCTATCTCTAAAATGAGAGCCTCTATATTTTCACACCAGCTGGCTTAGAATGCTAGTAGTCATTGAAGAACGTAGTGTCAAGCCGCTGAACTGTCTTGCCTTCATGATCCTTATTCTTCATGTGATATTAGGTCTGCATAGAAAGCATTGAACAATGAATGGAAATTACAGTCTGATGGAAAAATGGCTAGTAGTATAAAGTAACAAGAAAAAAATAAAAATCAAAGTAGCACTCAGAGACCTTAACCTTTTTAATGACTAATTTGGTTTACTTAACTATTCCGTTCAACTGTTCTTGCCAGTTAACTAACATTGCAGATGTTCTTTTCTAGTAAACAGACAAGCACTTTTTCATCTTTAGTTTATGAAATCTTCAGCAATTATCTAAGTAATCTTTATTAACATAATCTTGAATTATATGTTTACGATTTTATGAATTTCAGGTCTTGTCCCCTAATTTTTCTAGACTGAATTGATATGAATAGTCCTTTCTTTTTGCATTGCAATCTTTGTATATGAAATCTGAATGTGAGATTTTTGAGGTTTTAGGTGTACAATTTGTGGATTTACACAAAGCAGTTCTTTGAAATCTTCAGACATTTGAAGAACATTCCTGTAGAGACAAAATTTGATCATGTTTCATTTTCACGTATCACATCAACAATTTTTTTGTACAACATACTTCTCTCAACAGAACGTTTGTGCATTTGAGATTGGAGGAAGTTTTGAAAGCCAGCTTTGACTATGTCTGGTAGTAAGTCGTTGCTCAACTTTTTCTGAATTCTTTGGTCTGAAAACCAGATCTTGTTTTCTGAGGTGGGAAGGAAACAGAAATTTTCCAAATCTGAGTATAGCACCTCCAATTTCTTAGACACCCTTTTTTTAAATGTTACTCAAAATAATGGAAGGGGGAGAGAGGAAGAAAGATTTGATATTTTGTAATGAGAGAGAAATATTCTTTTAAGAGAAGGCCAGGAATGTTTATGACTAAATCCTTATGCATTTTTGAGTGTCTTCTGATATTTCACTGGGAACTGCTGTGTCCGTAACACCTGAAAATCAAACCAGGGTTTAGTTACCAAAATACAGACTTGAGAAGCTACAGTTTGACCTAAATAAAATCTTGGCAAATTGTTCCCAAGGGTTTAGGGTCCTCCAATAAATGGCCTCGTCATCCTTGAAAACTCCAAATTATCTCCTGTCTACCTATGGTTAATGGCCTTTCTGTATCTAATGAAAATTTAAGTGAACATGGACTATATAGGAGAAAACCAAACCAAATCTAAAAAAAATCAGTTTTTCTAGAAATTAAAGTTCAGGATATATCTTGTCACCTTCCACTAGTCCAAAAGCAAAATACACTTGCCTAACTTTGTGCTTATGGTTAGAAGTTCATAGAATAGAATTCTTCCAACTTAATTTCCTTCTGCAACCAAAAGAAATACTGTCCTGGAGCTAGCTTTTAAGATGGGGAATGAGTAGTAAAAAACAACCAGCAGTGACTGATATAGATGAGTAAGTTTTGGAAGAAGTTCTCGTTATGAATAGAATAGTTTTCTTGCATCTAAATTGTCTGTTTTTCTAGTATTGAAAGCTTTTTGTTTTATCCTTTTGAGCTATTTTTCTCCATCTTCCAGTTGAGTTGTCTTGAATGTTTTTTGGTGTGCAGGAGAATCTCAGATTTTTCTGAAGAACCGGAAAGTCCAAAATGCTCGATTGTGCTGAATATTTCGTTAAAAGATGTCTTTCTCCTCCAGCAAATATCCCTGTAAAGTGAATAAACTGATTTCAGCATGAGAACTGTTTAAAAACATTATGCTTAACTCTTGGGTGCATTTGTGAACATGAAAATATTCTTTAAAAGGTATTAACTAATGCCACGTCAGTTAGCACATCCTTGTCAATATAAGAGGAAAAAGTGGAAGGGAACAAATAAAGATTTCTGTCAAAATAACTTCAACTATTTTCTTTGAATCTCCTTAAGTTTATGCAGAGAATTTTAACTTTTTTCTTTATATTTTAAAGCTCGTTCTTTTTTCCTGATGTTGATTACCCTCACTTTTTTGTTTTTATATATTATTAAAGCTCTGGTCAGAAGAACAGAGGCAAATTCTTGGTTAATTTATATGTGAGTCCCTCATAATTTTACATGATTGTTGGCTGTCATTTTGTTTATAGATCTGCCCCACTTGTGCCATTCTTTGGGCTTGGTCAGACTTTATGTACCACCAGAAAACTGAGTTGAAGAGAAGGATGGAAAAGATTTAGCTGTACTTTCAATACACATCCCCCGGTCAGAAGAACTAATCCACTGAGGTGACCCTGAAGGAGGAGGGAAATAGGTTTTGGATGGTGGTTTTGAACTAGCATGTCTCTGTGACACTGTAAGTGGAGTAAGTCTGTGTTCAGAATAGTGAGTGATGTCATGATACATCCCTAAATCTTGTTGGCAGCAGACCTTTTTAGAATATTTATTAAAGAAGTCTTGCTGACATGATGTTTTCCTTTGTTCCCACAAGGATTTCAAAATTATTGATGAAAGATATTTTTTGTGGAATATATAAAAAAAAAATTATTTGATCCATTTAATAATCTGAAGCATTAACTTTTACCCTAGATTGTATAAGGGAATAAAATCATTTTATTTGGGAAGAATAAGTAGGAAAGAGCATCAGGAAAATCCTTTTGCCATGCAAATTGGACATTAGCAAAGATATTTAAATTTGGATTTTCTGCAGTGGTTATTATTGTTGCTATAAACCACATTCCTCAAAGAAACTTATCGGTAAGACAAAAATCATAGCTTAGAAAAAAGTCCAATATTGTTAAGAATAGATACTTCAAACTCCTAATATTATTGTATTATAGGCATTCATACTACACAAAAAAATATTTATTTTGAAGTGTTTTAATACTATGAGCACTTTCACCCATTGCTTGCAAAAGCAGAGCAGGTTAGATAGTCAAACTCACCTATTAGGATTGATTCAGGATGTAACCATGTTCAGTTATCTCTGTACAACATTGAAGTTAACATGTTTTGTTTCAGATGAAGAACTATGTTTTGACTTTGAGTTTTCAATTTAGACGTGTTCAAAACCAAACAAAATATTTGTATATATGGGAAGCAAAACTCCAAAAATTTATAAAGGTTGTATGGGTTGTTTTAGAGTCTGGATCTGTAACTCTTGCTGCAAAAGCACACTTAATAACTCCTGGAGAAGCATGTTAGAGCTTTGAAAAAAAAATTACACCCTGAAAGGGAAAAGCAAACAACCTTGACTCATGTAACAGTAGGAATTCCAGGAAACAATAGTGTGTGCTTGGTCCAGTTACTGTGAGGTTGTATACTTTTATTCTGCCATATATTATAATACATCAAACATCAAACCTTAATGCAAAATCAGTTACAGTTATACTCCTATAAAGCTAGATGTTTAAGTGTGTAACTGAAAATTTTACGGTGTCCCAGCAATTCCTCAAGATCACCAGCAGTCACCAGGAGCTGGTCCTGCTTCCAAAGGCCCTATAGAATCAACTTTCCACGCTTGTCCTCCACTGCAGCCCCAGAGAGGATGAAGGAGATTTGGATCTGAGGTTCTTGTTAGGCTGTTCAGGATCCAGTTTACAGATTTTAGACACATTTGGGTAAGGAATACTTTGTTACCCAGTTGTTGCTAACCAAACTCAGTTCAAGTAAAATTAAGATAAAATTCAAGTGCTAGCATTTGTTTATAGCATTCAAAATAGACCACACAGTTTAAAATATTTATAGGCTAAATAGATGAAGTGAAAGACATTGTAGTTAAACTTGCTGCACAAGCCTTGTGTCAAAGATGGCAGTCAGGGCTGTACATTTTCTGCTTGCTTTAAACCTCAAATTACACTTGCTCAGGAGCTTTTGTAAGATAATTTAGGAAGCACCCTTGGTGATCTCTTATATTTCACTGTGTAAGGTCTTTCATTAGATGTTAAAATTCCATGACAACCTGTACTTTAAAATTATATATGTTACAAAGATCTCTGAAGGATAATTGAATGATAAGTTTTAACATTTGACTGAGACGAAATGTATACTATGCTGAGATCACCCATTTACAATTTTTCCCCCTCCTAAGCATACTAACAGGAACACAGAAAACAGCAGGAAGTGTTCATGATATATGAAAATTTGTAAAAAAAGTTTGTAAAGAAGTTAGTGTATCCTTATTTGCATTGCTGCTGAGGAACTTCTGCCTAATCAGTGTTAGGGTTCTGAAGAATTTACACACCCAGATGGAAATATTTTGGTTGGATTACTGTTTAACTGTACTACTAAGTGTGAAATCTGTTCACCTATTTCATCATTGGTGCAAGATTTTCCTGAAGCTCTAACATCTGTAATATGGGGAAATCAGTCAGTTCAGCCATTTAGTCCATTTTTCACTAATTGTCTGCATCATCAGAGCTGTGTAGAACATTTTCTCTGTGGAGATAGGCTGCAGATTTAGTTTACAATTTCTGTATCAAGAGAGCACATATGCTTAGTCCCAAAACTCAGCAACACTGGATCTGGAGAGGTAATGCTAAGCACTGAGGTTACATGAATCATATCCATTGGCATTCATTGCTGGAGGGGTTCTGGTCCCTTGAAAAGTTTCAATACACCCCAGAAACCCAAAGAACAGCAGGAACCAAGATTGTCTGTCTGTCTGTAAATTCAAGCAAGATAACAGTAGACTACATAAGGGACCTGGATAGCAGAGCTAGTTGCAGTGCATGCTTCTCTGCTTCGGTACACCTGCCTTGGTGAATTAGGCCCTATATATTTATTTACATGAATGATCTGTCATTGGTTTGGACATATTACTCCCCAAATGTAGAATTTGGTGTTCCTTCTTTTTAAACTTCCTGAGATTCCTTTCTGCCTGTTTCTCCAGCCTGTTGAGGTGTCCCTGAATGGCATCACACTCATTTGGTGCATCAGTCACTCCTCATACCCTCTTAGGTCTTTTATCATCTGCAACCTTCTTAAGGGTGCATTCTGTGGCTAGGGTACAGCAGTGGACTCCAGGTAGCCTTTCCTTGGATCTGCTTTTTTTCCCTGGATCCAAGAGTTTAGAAGTACTGATGTTAGGTGGGAGTTAGTTCGAATTATTGGGCTAATTTTGTTTTCTCTGACTTTGTGGTTAAACACTGCTGAAAGGAGAGTTAAGTGTCTTGTCAGCTAATTTATTTTCCCTACTTCTTGAATTTTACCAATATACATTGTGGCATAAGAATTTGGTTTACGTTGTTTACATGTAAGTCTCAGTTAGGATTTTCTAAAAACTGTTCCACATTTGCTTACTAAATAGATTATGTGAAATTATTTATATTTCTTCTTTATTACTGTAAATGTTCTTTCTTTCTCCCCAGCCGGTGTAGGGAGAAAAGCTGTCTCACTAAAAGCCTGATTTTGTTCTGCTCTTGCACATGCAATCCATTTGCTCAGTGGGATTCCAGCTAACTATAGAAACAAGAATAGCACAGTGTGGAATGCAAGCACCTAACAGAGACCTGAAAGCTTCCAGCTTTAAGCTTTGCTAATGGCAAATGATCTGGTTGATCCTACTCTGCTGCATGTCAAGCAAGAAATGAAGAAAAGCGAAAAAATGGTCTTGCTCACTTCAAACTTAATTGATAAAATCTGTCCTGTTATTTTAAATTGCTATCTGTATGTTGTATTCACTTGAAGACATAGAATTCAGTGCCAAACTTTACTTCTTTTCTTAATCTGCCAACTTTTCTTGTGACATTGTTGGAATATGAGTTCAAACAGAACTACTTGCTCTGATCAAAAATATGTGGCAGTTTACAAAATATAGCACTGTGTTCTGCTCTGTTTGACGAGCTTTGGTCTGTTTCTGCTTTAAGCCCCACTCTCTGTTTTGTCTAATGCTTGGTCAAAATATGTACCAAAAGATGTACTAAATTGTTTAGGATACTTTTTTCTTTTTTTATTTTTTTCCTTTAATCACAAGTGAAAGGAGTAACCACATATAGTGTTTGTTCCTCCCTGGTAATAATGAGTACTATATAGTAGCAGAGGTGGCTTTAGAAATAATTTAAATAGCATTTCAGGACTTTAATTACAGTCCCAGAAGTTGTTTCCTAAAGGTTTCTTCTGTCAGTCACTGTCAGGAATGATGAGTATATAAGTAGCTGTTCCTTAGCAAGTACAGAAAATACTTCTGTTAATTGAAATGTATCCTTTTTTATTGTGCCCACATTTTATAAATATTTCAGATTTCCAGAGGATCATCTAGGGTCATTCTATTAGCATTACATGTATTGCAATTGGATTTGTGAAGCTACACTGTAATTTTCTACAGCACAATTGTGAAAATATTAATAATGATACAAAGCAGATGGTTAGTTCACAATAACTATATTCTTCATTAAGAATTACTTGAAATCATGACATTATGAAGGACATCTGAAAGAATCCAGAGCATTCAGCAGTTTCTAAAAGATACTATACATGAATGGTTTGAAATTAAGTAATTGGTTTCTGAAATCACTTAACAGGCTTTTTATTTCTGCTTGAGAATAAAATTGCCACTGGTAAAGCTAAGCCATTTCTAGAGTTTAAATTTCTAGTCTTAAGTACAATAGTATCAATAAAGGTCTTACACAACAAATAATAGATGAGAAAAGCAAGCTTGAGAACTGACAAGAATAAGCAAAGTTAATGGGTTGGTATGATAAATAGGCACACTACATTTGGTGTTACAACTGTGTCTACTAGAAATTGTGGGGCATATTTTCATCTTAGAAAAAACAGATAAATCCCAAACCTCAACCCAAAAAACCTGTAGGAATTACCGTAATGTTTATAAGCAGAGTTATGAACTCATATCTCTCACTGTCACTGTAAGTAGTCAAAAGTTTCTGCATTCTATTTAAATAGTTGTAGTTGCAGTAACCCTGATGGAATTTTTTAATTTGCTAGAGCTCAGGAATATAAATTATTTATTTATTTTTCCAATTCTAGATCAGCTTTTAGACAATAGATTTCCAAATACACCCTGTAAATGTTGTACTGAACTGCTGAAGGAAGAGCAGGTTTTTTAGTTTACAAATTGTTTAAAAATACTCACTTAGGCCCTTTTAATGCAAAAGGTATAAAATACTATTTGGAATATAAAAGGTAGCAGACATGTAGGTGGCTGAGCTCCAGCCGCTATGGATTGAACGTTAAGAGCCTGGTACTATTTGGTAGATTGTTTAGCCCACTGTTTTAATCATTCAGGGAATAGAAAGCAAGCACAAAAATACCACAAGGCTGCAGAAAGCCTTTTCAGATTTTTCTCCTACACTCTAGTATTCAGCCAATTTGTTTTGAGTTCCTGAATCCATTGAGCTGACCTAACATCTTGCTGCTCAAGGTGCTACTGATCTCCTTGATAACTCATTTTTCTCATTTCCTGACTAGTTCTTAGCTAACTATTTTCTTACGCTAAGCAGTTGCTCCTACAACAATCACGCTAAACAATACTTCCACTACACCAATGCTTCCTGCAGCCCATCATTTTTCTGTAGAAAGATTTTTATTCAATAGTAGTTTCTTAAATATGTTAAATGTAAGCAAGTTC
This sequence comes from Nycticryphes semicollaris, assembly GCA_013400055.1. Classification (NCBI taxonomy): domain Eukaryota; kingdom Metazoa; phylum Chordata; class Aves; order Charadriiformes; family Rostratulidae; genus Nycticryphes; species Nycticryphes semicollaris. Next base: position 503,530 of record VXBJ01005764.1, on the reverse strand, counting down.
ACTGTTTTAATTGCTGTAACAGTATTGCTTCAAAGTATACGTTTTAAGAGGTTTAGAAACCTTTACTACAAAATTTGCATAGCAATATATCTGTTGTGTTCTAGATCCTCTAGAATATTATTGGGATACCAATAAGAAAACAGAATACTGATCCCACCTATAATTTCAAGAAGCAACAGGACTAAAAAAAGATTAGTGTTAATAAAGTGGTTTTCATGTTTTTGAAAGCAGTGTCCAATTTCTATATATGACTATGATTTTCTTGTGGTATTTATTCTGCAATCCAGAAAGGAGAAAAACTATTTCTCATTTATTAAAAGTTATTGAAAGATTTTATTTTATTTTATTAAGTATTGTCAAATCATAAAATCTTAGAATAGTTTGGATTGGAAGCGACTTTTAGAGATTATCTAGTCCAAACCCACTGCAATAAGCAGGGACATCATGAACTAGATCCGGTTGCTCAGAGCCCTATCCATCCTGACCTTGAATGCTTCCAGGGATGGGGCATCTACCACCTCTCTGGGCCACCTGTTCCAGTGTTTCACCACCTTCACTGTAAAAAATGTCTTCCTTATATGTAGTCTAAATCTTCCCTCTTTTAGTTTCAAACCATTTCCCCTTGTCCTATCACAACAGGACCTGCTAAAAAGTCTGTCCTGATCTTTCTTTCAAGTCTCCCTTAAGTCCTGAAAGGCTGCAATAACATGTCCCTGGACCCTTCTCTTCAGGCTGAATAATCTCAATTTTCTGAGTCTGTCCTCATAGGAGAGGTGTTCCCTCCTTCTAATCATTCTTGTTCATTATTCCACTGTAACCCTTTGCAAATAAATAGAGTAAATAAAAATCATGGGAGAAATTTATGGTCTTTTTTTATACAGAAAGTAAAATTTGGTTAGTTTTGAATTCTACAGTAAATAAAATACAGAGTTTTTACATTCTTTCTGTCTAGAAAAGGGGAGTTGGAATTTCTATGAATTTCTATGAATGAGCTTATCAATTTGAATACCACAAAAGTACTGGAACTGTAGGGCTTGGGATCCTAGTGGCAAGGGAAGAATTTGAGACAGGCAGTCATTCAGACAGCTACTACTTGAAGTTTTTGTGGAAGAAAGTGCTCTCTGTGCATTTCTCACTTGTGCTGTTCCCTGGGATCTAATGGCAAAACTTGTTTGTAGCCCCATGGCCTTGCTTTACCTCTTCTGCTTTTCTGTTGGTAGTTTGAAATCTCCTTTCCTTTTATCTCTCTGTGAGTTCTAAAAAAGAGGATAGAAAAGTGTTTTGCCCTTTCTGTTCCTTGACCTTTTTTTTCCAGGTCTCTTCTGCAAAGTTTGTAGTGGTAATATTTTATTTTTTTGTGGATTAGTCTTGTGAACCAGAACAGTGGAACCACCGCACCGGAGTCCTGGTTTGTGCCCTCCCCAGCACTGTCTCCTGACTCCAACTCGGTTTTCATTCTGCAGGACTTGAGCTCACACAGAAATGTCTAGCAAAGCACCTGCACTGGCAAGTGTCATTCTGGAAATGAGAAAGATTAAATTAATTTGAGATAAGTGAGGAAGGGAGATTAATTAAACACTTGATAAAGTACTCTGTCTTCAGAAAAGAAACATTATTTATTGTTACAGGATCTCTTATCTCTAAGATACCATATCTCTAAGACTATCTGCAGTGCAAGAATATAAATGATAGTAACAGAAAGGTAAAAAAAAATGCTACTCCCTAAGAAAAAGAAATAAAAATATATTTTCTTGGTAAAATTTCAATTATGCCATAGATAAGTTTAAAAATAATATTAGGGTTTTTTTTTTTTTCCTGTGAAAGTAAAGAAAAACCTTTGGGAAGCAAGTTGGCTAAGGTACTTAGAATGCATTGGATATTTGGAAAACCTATTTCACGTTTGCTATAGCTGTTTCACAGTACTTCCGTGGTGTTAAGGAGAGTGTGGGGATGAGGCAGCCACAAGAGAAGAATCAGTCCACTGATGGATATAGGTTTTGACTTCTGTGTTGGATGGGTATTACCAGAGGAGACCTGGGGCAGGGGATGCTTGCAGGGGGACTATGATACATTTGCGTTTTCAGTGCCCGTGTTCACACCTGCCGAAGTCACAGTGCCCCTGCTCATGGCCATGGTCAGTACCACAGGCTTGAGGGAGAGGCAGTTCAGTGCTGGCGGTGGCCTAGGCCCTTTGTGCATCTCTGTTCTCCCATAGAGGTTCACCTTCTTCCTGCCAAGAGGTTGCTGCCCCCTTGTTCATCATTTTACACCTGGGTGGTTAGCAGAGGCCACACTGATCCTGTCACCCACAGCCAGTCTCTGACTTTCTCCACATCTAAAACCAATAAGCAGTTTTTAATCAGCTTGTTACTGCTTTCTGGTCTCCTGCCCCAAAGGTATTGCAAGGATGTGCAGTCAGTTCATCTGTGCTTCTCTCCTGCATGTACCTACATTAGTAGAGGGAGCAGATGCTATTCAGATGTCATTTTATCTAAACACTGCTGCATGCTTTTACCCCATGACATTTGGTATGCCTCATTTTTCTGTTTGTAAGGCAGAGATAATGGCTGTTTTCATTCAAAGAATGTTTCTCTTCAAAAATTCATTTTCAAGGCATTTTCACCTAGGCAGTATAGGGGCTGTCTCCTAACAGTATGTAAGGAGTGGGCATGTGTAGTGCAACAGGGCTCTTCATGTAGTCTCTCAGCATCACCACCCACTGATACGAACAGACAAAATTCTGTAACTGACAGTGGTCGTTTGAAAGCTGTGTCTGGTGTTGACAAGAGGTATGAGAATGCTGCTGACTTTCCCTTTAGAAAGCAAACTGTTTTTATATCATGTTTCAGTCATGGTGAGTTTTACATACTCTGTGAAACAGAAATATATTTATGATGGTGCCATCTCTAATATATTAGGTCTGAAATGACTGCTTAAACTTTAATTTTCTAAGATGTTATCTGGTATCTTGTAAATGAGACTTACTGTAAATTATAGATATTTCTTCATGCTAATTTTATAGGAATAATTCTATCATGTTTTCTTGTGTTAGAGTTGCAATTATTAATAACTGTGTTGAATAACCAGTGTTAGTACCATATTGTCTGCTGATACTAATACATTTGAGGAATATAAAGTAAGCAGGAACTGTCATGTACTTCTGAAAATATATGGTTCTTACAGATGCCTTTTTTCAGTTGCTTTTCTCCAATGGTAATTTGCAGCATTTGTGTTTAAAAAAAATAAAATCAAAAGCTTTTTCAAAGAAGTTAAATTCCATATTGAGGGGGCAACATATTTGGACTTACAAATAAAAAAAATAAAAAAAAAGAAGAAGAAAAAAGAATGTGATACTGATATGGTGGTAGGTATAAGCCCTGACCAATCCTTTAGTACAGTAGACCAATATGGAAGGCATTAGCAAAAATTAATTCACTGTTGAAATACTTGTGGTTCATAATATGATAAAAAGATAGAAAACTGTGCTACTGTGAAGGTGATTTGCTATTTTAATAGCAATTTATCTATTTTTAATATCACTACCCTGGTGATATTTTTTCTTTCTTGTCATCCAACGATGTTAACTGTATGGCCTGCCACAGTATTCTTGCGAAGAGATTTAATGATCAGAGATTCTTAAAGGCTGTTATGAGAAAAAGTTTTAAATGTTAAGATCTGCGTTACACTGCTTTTTACTTTCTCTGAAAGAGATTTTTTTAGTAAAATACCCTCTGCCTCAGTTCCTTGAATTCTGACATGTGTGTGGGTTTTTTGTTTTTATTTCCCAGCAGCTAAAGAGGCAGTAGGTTTGATTTGGCAAATCATTTGGAAAAGGAGGAGTGGAGAAGTACCCTGTAGCTGCTGAACAGTAAGTGCCTGTTTTACCTGCTATTTTAGCCACAGAAGTAGGATATGCAGATGGATTGGTATGAAACTTTTATAACACTGAGAAGCACGTAAAAATGTGCGCACTTACAAGTCTAACTCTTCTAAATCTGAAATAGTTTTAAAAAAAGGCGAAGATCTGCTTGGATGTAATTGTGGGTCAGGTCATGAGCAGTGTTGAGATATAGAGAGTAAATTATTGAAAGCTGAAACTGAGAAGTACATTTAAGTGACATTCTGTTAAACTGATTTGGATACTAAGTACTTTTAAATATTCAATATAGGAAGTGTCTAAAATTAGAGGGAGCAGTTTGGATGTGTGCACACAAATCTGCCCTTGGAAGCTAGAAACTAATTGAATAAAGACATGCCTGTCAGCTGTATTTGCATGCTACTAAAAATGCCATTCTGTTTTGTACTATAAATGACTGTCAGCTTTATTTGCAGCTTGCTTTTCTGTTAATTCAAATGCTTCTTTGAATCATGTCAGATCAATTTTTTTTTTCCAAAATGCAGGTGATAACTGCTTTCTATTTCTCCCCAGGAGAAAAAAACATCTGCAGTAGAAAACAATATGTAATAACGAATCTTACAGGGTAGATTTGGATGTGGGAAGCTCAACTGGGACACTAATGTATGAAGATCAGACCTAGAAATGTCTAGACACATTTGCAAATGTATTAAGCACTTAAGCTACTGTTTGAGGGCAGTCACACAAGAAAAATATTTAAACTCTGCACCTAATATATGGTCTCTTAAAAACCTTCACTCCGTCAGCAAATGAAAATTAAAAAGGAAATTTTTACTTTTTTTTAGAATTGAAAATATGAAAACAGCTGAGAAAGAAGTTCATAATATTTGGGTTTAGTTTTATTAGCTTAGGAATTATGAATATAACTTTAATATACTGTAGTGTTTTTTATTTATACACAAGTGCAGGGAAGGAGAATGCCATAAGATCTCTCTGACTTTGGGGCAAGCTGCTCTATTCAGCTTTTTGAATAGACAGAACCTTGATCCTTGTAGAGCAACAAACAGCAGGCTTGGGAAGCAAAGGAACAGTGTCATATTTTAGTGGACTAGGAGTAGCTGGAAGGACTATGGTGTATTTTTTTTTTGTGCATATGCAACTGGAATGCAGATTGGACACAGTCAAACCAATCTACTTGCTCATTGCTACAAGATGCACTACTCCCAGCTGTGCTCCTCTCTTCTTTGTAGTATGATGTCTAATGCTCATTCATTCCCTTAGGAAGCAAGTTGCAGCACAATAACCAGAGCCTGACTGACTCAGCCAAAAAGCTGAAAGGTTTTCTGTCCATTAGGTGGACTAGATTGAAGGGAGAAGGCATGGAATGAGAAAACCAGAGGAAATGGACTGCGTATTTTGATAGCTCTAGAGCATTGGAGAAAACCATCTGTCTTGCTTAGCCACAACCTTCCTCCATCCATGAAATTTAGATTCAATGTCTCTGTCTCTTAGGGACTGCAAACCTCCTCCTGCCATCTTCTTCGGCTTTGGGTGGAAGCTAACTTCAACTGCTGAATAATGAATACCGGTTTGCTAGAAAAGAAGGAAGGAACTGAGAAAGTGATAGAATCGATAAATTGCACAAATTATAAAGGTTGTAAGATAATAACGGAAGAGTGTTGGGGTATTTAATAAATATTACACATTTTAGGAATTACTATAATAATACAGGCCATCTTCTGTGGTTGGATGTATGGCTTGCAAAATTATCTGAAAACAATTTGTCACGGGAAAATAGTTGCATTATTGTATTAAAAATCAATGCCAAGACTGTGTGGCAGACAGCAGTCATTGAATTGTAAGATTGACGAAAGTAAAAATAAAAGCTTTCAATAAAATATTGGGAAGAATGATGAAGATTATAAGACTTCTAAACTTTCTGTCCGAATTTTGGAGTCAATAATATAGCTGATGACTTTGTCAGACATAGAGATTCTGATCTTAGATTACTGATACAAATTCTGCCTAGTCCAGAAGGATCAGAAAAGTTGCTAATGATTTTTCTACATATTTGGCACTAATTATTCTCTTGTTAAAGATTTTAATGGAAGAGATGTGAGGGAGTACCTGCATTTTGGATCTGTAGGATGTTTTCGCCTATATTTCCAGAAAGTTTCTTTCAGGACAGAATCACAACATGTCTTAGTGAGCTTGTGTCAGAGATTAAGAAGTATTACTTTGACATTATGTATCTTGTGCCTTGTCTATGCATATGAGAAAGTTCAAGGTTTCTGAGAGCATTAAATCAGTGACGAACACTTGTTCTTATGGCCTGTAATCATGCAGAGTAGGAGTATATTGACACCACTAACACATAACTGTCACTGTGTTTATTTAAGAAACACTGATAAATTAAGATGAGCTGTTGTCATTGTGTATTGATGTTATTCTGGTGGTTGTTGTTATAATGGGATGTACCTTTTTGACACATTGAATTTTGTGGTTGAGAGTCGAAATAGAAGTACAACTGTCTCATAAATTGTTTAGTCTCCTTTATTTTGGTACATATCAAAGGCCTTGTGGGCTGTGTCTTACTACTAGAGGATGTAGTCAGCTCCCCTAGAGTCCCACTTCCTTTCTCCCTGGTGAAAATGCAGTAAAAATAAATAGGAAAAAAGTGTGGTCTCTGGTGGATTAGTTTCATAATGTTATTGCTAAAGCAGCTGTAGTAGATGAGATAGACCTCAATCTGTCTGACTTCCTTATTCCAAATTATTTGATCTGACCTTGGTTATGAAGGAGTGAATTTTATCTTTGCTGTTAATAGAAGATAGATATCCAGTAGAAAGTGGATTTTAGAAATGCAGAAATAGAAAGATTTCCCCACGTTTAGAATAAGACAGTGATATATACTAATTACATTAAAAAAAAATATGGTTTTCCTTAGTTACAGTCCACATAATAAAAATAGTGAACTGTAAAGGATGAAAGGGAACAAAAGCGCCATGATATTTTTCTGCTTACTATATAATTGGTTTTGGCAAAATGTACTTGCTGGCAGAAGTGGATTAGTTTTCTTTCACGTGTGTAAGGCAAAAGACATAATGGGCATGGCAAAAATGAGTAAGATGTATGCTAGGAGAAAGTATAGCGAGGTAGTGTTATGGACCTAATATTATTGAGAGAGTGCTTTGCATCTGTTTTTGTCTGTTAGCTACAGTAAATTAATTGGTGCTTTTGGTAGGATATGGAGATTGCATGATTTGGATGATTTACTCTCCAAGGTACCTTAAGTTAATCTAATAGTGTCTGTATGGTATATATTCATCCTTTAATAATTGAGTTTTAAATAGAAAAATTATGTAGTAAATGCTCTTTTTCATGCATTAAAACTCTTGTATCCTCATATCAGTCCAAATTTCTCATTTGCTCAAATACATGATGAAATAAATAGGGTTGAACTCTGTCACTTAATAATATGTTGGTCTGTTCTTGACCTTTTTTTCAGAGGTAGATGTCACTGATTGACAATGTCTCCAGTATACTGCAGATACACTTAAATGAGCTCTAAGAAAATTAGCTTACATGAGTATCAGTGTATATGCAGTGTTTGAGCACAGTGCAGGTAGCACTTTTTTGCATTTTTACCCAGATGCCTGGTCATATTGTGCAGACCAATGTGAGTCCTTTGCTTTGGAGCTGGAGAGTTGCTGTTTACAAAAGTAACTCATCTGATAGGTATTCCCCATTTACAGACAGAGCAACTGGAAATGGAAGTATCAAGACAGCAGTATTTTGGGTTCCTGTTTACTTTTTTTTTTCCTCTTTTTTATATTGCATACACCTTATTAAATTCAGCCCTTTCTTGTATGTTTTTAAAAAATATCTTTCAAAATTTGAATTTATATAAGATTGAAAAAATAACCAAGTGACACATTATGTCAGGGAGTAGAGTCACCGTCCCTGGTGGTATTCAAGAAGCATCTGGATGAGGTGCTGCAAGACAAGATTTAGTAGCTTAGTGCGTAGTATTGGTGATAGGGGGATGATTGGACTAGATGATCTTGTAGGTCCTTTTCAACCTTGTGTTTCTATGATTCTATGATTAGTTTAAAGCTTGGATTCCAAACTGACCAACACAATTAATTATTAAGATATTTGTAGAACACTGCAGTTAAATGAATAACTCTCCTTTAAATCTTTTCCAAGGTGTTTTTCAAATTTGGTGTTTACTCTTGATTGTATAAACGTCAAGAGTAATGTTTATATTGTAATCTGATATTGAACTCCGTTTTTACTATTTCGTCCCTATTGATATAATTAACTGAGGTGCAGATTATCTGTTTTCATAAAATGTTGTAGATACTATTAGGTAAATTGATACAAAAGCTAATATAATGTTATAAAACTTAGAACTTATCATTCTCTAAACTTCATGCCTTATATTAGAAGGCTCTCTAGAGGGGAAAAAGTATTTAACTCTTTGGAAAAGTAGAACAGATGAGTGTTGTTTTTTACTCTTTTATTTAGGGAAAATAGTATAAAATGTTAGTACTCTATTAAGTCATCATTGTTGATTCAGAACTGTGTTAATTCTATAAGAATCTTACTTATTTTTATTACCTGTTGATTAAGCACTGAATGTGACATTTTTTACTGGATATTTACATCTGTATCTTTTTATGTGTCTGTTTACTTTTTCATGCATAAGAAACGTGCATTATTACAATAATCACATAAGAACTGTTCATCTTCATGCAAGGGGCATGTACAAGCTTTAACCAGAGCTGCTTAAATCTGACAAGTATCTTTTACACACTCTGCTCAGTCTTGAAACATGCATAATTCCAGCAATGTGAGCACCTCACAATTCAGAGTTTTAGAAAGAAAACTAATATTCAAGTTTTAAAATTACAGCAAGCTGTATGATGGTGTGTAGGAGGTGACTTCATATTCATGAAAAATACCCCAGCTTTGTTCTCTTCTTTTAAAAGAGAGATGGCCTTAGAAAACAAACAAAACTCAAAACATTTCACTGCTGTTTCTTCAGTCTAGGGTGGGGTGTGGGATGGAGCATCATTTTTACACTAGCTCTTACTCCATCAGCCATTAAAAGGGGGATTAAAGATGCTTGTGACAGACCTGTCAGAGCAGCCCCTTAGTATCATATTTGATAAGTTGCTTTAGCCTCCTGTGCAATTTCTCTATCAAGAAGAAATAGTCCTAAAGCTTCCTTAATGCTATTATATCTGCATCAGATCAGGACCATGGACTTTTACTAGTTTTTTAAGCTTTTCTAACCATTGTGAGTAATTTATTCTCTTGATGCTGCTGTTCTGCTGTGAAGCATGTTGATAACTGTGTATTTCTTTTAATTCTCAAAGGCTGATGAAGGTTTGCTAGTAGCCTCATGAACAGCCCAATCGTTTGCTAATGAATAGTAGATCTATGCTAAAATGTATGGAAATGTATGTATTGTTATTGATGAAATACCAATTTGCTGTTATCAAAAGCAGCAGATAGCCACTAAGGAAACATGAAACACTGAACTACAAGAGAACAACCACTAGTGGTTAAATCTCACTCATGTGTTAGAGATTAAATTACGGGTACACAATTTTGAGCTATTTCTCTTGATTGTTTTCATAGTAGATATTCCAAGACCTCATAAAAAAACCTCTGGAAGGTGTTAGACTTTCATTAAATTTCATTGTTCCGTTACTCTTTATATTATGTTCTCTCTAACTCCATTGAATGACTACTTTCATAAATAAGATATAATTTCTTATAATTTGTCCACAGATAGTTTACGTGTTGCATTTAGGTACCACTTCTCATGACTTGCTTGACAGAGTAATCTGGGAACAGTGGATTTGTAAGCACTGTCAAATAAGGCCCCAAATCAGATTGAGATACAAGTTTTTGATCAGAGACTGATCTTTCCTGTGAAATGCTTTCTCTCTGAAAGTGAGAGTGCAATTTTTCTGGCTATTCCGTCCTGACTCTGGGTGCTCTTTTACCTATGTTGGATGAGTGCAAAACCCTCATTCTGCTCACCTACAAAAACAAAACTAAGCTCTAGAAAACATGTCAGTTATAGTCTGAAGTGCCCTCTGGGTACAAAGATTCCTTTTTTTTTTTTTTTTTTTTTTTCTATTAAGCATACTATGAATGATTTCTTGAAGACCTTCAACCCATAATAGAAAGTCTACTATCACATACCATACCTCTTATTTATGAACAATATGAGAACAGTCTTACAATCTTTCACTTGCTATTAAGGTGTTAAGACAAAGACATTTTGAAATCGAATGTTGGATTCTTAAATTTTCCTGATGCGTTTAAGTATATGTAATGTTATTTGTCTACAGAAGATGTTCTTCCAGCTCCTCCATTAAAACACCAATGACCCGATCTTTAAAAAGTTCAGTTTTAAGCTTAGTTTTAAGCAGACAATCCCATTATTGTGAATGAGCTTTTCATTAATAGGCCTAAAGTTAAGTAAGTCTTTTTTTGTTTGCGCAATTAGAACCTAAGACGTGATCCTACTGATTAACCTCGATTCTCCTTCCCCTTCTGTTTCTGAGGATTTGCTGGTGTTAGGGCTTGAACATAAAATCTCAATTTATCTACCTGTTTATCTGTACATAGGCAGTTGCTTGGACAAGAATGGCAGCTAAAATTTTCACAAGAATGCAATAAAGTTGCATATACAAAGCCAGTTCGGAGGGATTAGTGAATTTAACAAATTTCATTACTCGACATTAATACCTAACAGTACATGAAAAATGTCAGCTGTATAAAGCTTGAAATTATCTTAAATCATTATTAAGGGGTTTTTTTTTTCAGTTCAAACTAAAAATCATATACACTCACATTTCTAGAATAATGGAGAACTATTCAAGGAAAAACATTGAAATTATTTATATCTAGACAGAAACAGTGGAAGAATAACATAAAAGTAACAAAAGACTACTTTGTCTGAAATAAAGGACAGGTTCTCTTCCTCAGAAAAGAACATCTGGAAGAACAATAAAGAATAATCTGAAATAAAAGAAAGGAAATATGTCTCCCATTCTGAAAAGATGAGTGAGAATGAAGATGACTTTGGGTTTAAGTATTAGCACACAATTCATTTTTTAAAAATTACTTTTATATGCTCACTTTTGTGAATGAATTTAATGATATACTACGTGTTCAAAGACACTGATGCATGCATTAGGATTCAAAGAGTTGGATCTTGTCTTTTGTTTTGGTGTTTTGCATTCCGGTATTTTGCATTTTGTTTGATTGTTTTACATTCCTGAGAAAGAAAGTGATGATAAGTGTAGGTGTTGGAAAAAAGGTACCAGGTAGTCTCACCAACAAAAGAACACATTACCATCTTCTTGATATCAGTATTGGCTTTCACGGGTAGTTGGACATTTATCAAAGTACACTGTTATTTTTATTTATTTTTTTTTACCTGTTTTTAAAATACCATGCTATGAAGAACAAACTTTCTCAAAACAGAAATACATTCCACTCCTTTGTACCCATTCCCCTCCCTCAAAGAAAGGAAGGGAAACTAATACATATATAATGCAAAAAATTATGCACTAAGAGTATTTTTACTTTCTGTTTGGAAAAATGCGAGATTAAAGAAATTCTCAGTTATAATAAATTCAGTTGTTGAACTGGTATTTATTAATAGTGCCTATAAAGAGGTTTAATGATTGAGTTGGGTTTTGTCATAACTTAGAGCAATGGAAATGGAAAAGTGAGTAAAAATTAATTTATCAGAGAACTTTTAGTTAAAAATTATAAGTGATTGTGCAACTACTGAGAAACAAGAGCTTGTAGAGATTTTGTTCACACAGGTATGCACGTACACATCTGTGTGGAGAGCGTTTGTGTGCATGTGTTTACACAGCCTTCAAAAGTCAGAGTATTTTTAAGTGGAAATAATATTTCTTTGATCTTCTTTAGCTGTAGGTTCTTGAGTTTAATTAGAAAAAAATGAACTTTACAACTACAGAAGTATTAGTGGCAAAGAACTAAATTAATTGTCTTTTGTGAAACTCCCTGTTTTCTTGAGATTTCAATGGATTCTTAGAATTTTTTACTTGCAGATAATTTGGATTGGATGCTTGCATGTAAATTTCTGAAAAATATGGGGTGAATTTACAAAATGAGCAAAGGAGTGATCAGAGGCAGGAGTTAAGCAAGTTTTGCTATTATAATAGCAGAAAGGAAAATTCTGACTATATATTAATTAGAAGACTGCAGTGCACTTCTGATGTAGCTGTGTATAAGCATTTAAATCCATTGTCCTAAGAAATCATGTGAAATACTGAAGTAATTTCCATGTAGTTTCAAAACTGGCTTTGAGATCTTTTTAATTTAACTGTTCTGTTTGGATTTCACCCAAATTTAGTACGTCATTCCTTTCTGCATTTGCAAACCAGAAAGCTAGAAAACTTATGAAAATGTTTTCCATATCTGTAGAGATTGCAGTGATGGAAGATACAGAAATGGTTTCTTATATAGTACAAATTATTGCATTTTCATGTTAATGTCCCACAATAGAAAACTTAGTTATCTGGATTTGGGGAACCCTCCAACATAAGAAAGACCTTAAAAAAAGATATTCAGAAAAAAAATCTGTTTCCCTAATTTAGCTTGACCCTAGGGTGAAAACTACAAGTAAATTCTTGATGTTTGTGTTCATTTCTACTACAAAGTGACAATGAAAAAATTTATTGCTACAAGCAAAGCTGTGATTTATTTCAAAGTAAAAGAACATTTAAAATCTGGCATGTAAAATTGCATTTACTCAGTCTGTTCAGATAGCTTTCTGTAAAACATTTGGTATTTTACTAATTATTAGACCTTTTTTTCTTGCCAGGATAACAAAAGTAGGTGTCTGTATTTGCAACAGTGATTTTCCATAGAAAATCCTGACATCAAATTACACTAATTTTCTTGTTTGTTTGTTTGTTATTTATAGTCAGACACTTCTTGTTTTCATACCCACGGACACATGCACATTTATCTATATCCCCTTCATTCATCCATCTGGGCAAAACTGCTTTTACAAGTTATGTGACTGTTAGGTGTATCAGTTCTGACTTGTGAATACTTTGCAAAATATGTTGCTAAGCTATATTGTTTGCATTTAACAGATAACATACTTTAGATATCTGTGAGGAATCTAAGACAGTCTATTTGAAGAATTATGAATAACTCAGTCTAAAATGGAATCAAATACTTTTATTGATGAAAGTGATAAATCGTGAAGTCTGACAGTTTAATACTGGCTGAGCTGGAAGAGTGAGAAAAGAAGACAGGAAGATAAGATTTTATAATTTATTTTTTTTTTAAATAACAGCATATACATTTTAAGTCACTAGAGAAAGCTAAACATAATGAGTGCACCCAGAGACAAATCTAGTTGGTATTGTGTAGAATTTAAAAAGAAAAAAAAATTAGGGAAATGGTAAGAAAGCAACATACTAGCAGAAACTCTGTGGTTGACAGTGATTATAGTATGTTTGGCAGAAATAACATTACAGGAGAAATCAAATACTTATGGAGATCTCAGTTAAAGTGCAATTTGAAAAGGCATGTTTTTAAATACAGACTTCAAATTTAGTCTCAGCATATATGGATGTCTCCTTTTTCTCTTTACTTATGATATTTATTCCCATAGCTGTATAAAAGAAATCCTGGAATGGCCTATGACTGTTGAACAGAACTCTTATTCACCTTTATGTCTGTTAAAATTATTCGCTTTCTTCACTGTTGGATTTCTTTTTAAGGATATGTCATATTTTTGTTGTGAGTTTTTGCTTCTAGAACATTTATATCACAAAACTTTATTTATAGAGATTTAAAAAAAAAGTGTAATATGCACAAGATCCTATTTTACTGAGGAGAGCAGTTGATGCTGAGTGTCGCTGAACTTAGAGGTTATCTTTACTGAACTCAGACTTTTGCAATTTGCTTAGTGGGAACTGGTGTTATGTCACTTGAATCCAGCATACATAAAATTGTCTGTGAGTCTTAAGTGTGAGCGAGAGTGATAAATAAAAGTTCAACATGATTACCTATTTGAGGAGAAAAAATCTATAAGTTGCTTGCATTAAATTAAAAGCTTATTGGGAATTTTAAATCAGAAAGTTATTTAATTGCAGTCTTTCAATTTGTGAAAGCAAAACTTTATATAAGGGATATTTCAATTGGAAAAAAAAAAGCTCAGTTATTTATTATGCCATTTAAATGTTTTAAAATTAAAATGACCTTCACTTTGAGTCCTAGCTGATTTTAACTGTTAAAACATTCTATTTCAACAAAATATTTTGTTTTTATAAAACAGAAGTGTTTTTATAATAGAAGTAAATATTTACATTTACTCAGTTTTATTTATTTTTTCAGTAATATTGCTACTTTTAAAATGTAACAACAGATTTAGTTTTCTTTCTGTCTTGTTAAGTACCTAAAAAAAAAGTAGATTGCCGATCTCAGATGCAATGGTGACAATTTATGTTTTGATTCAAAAGTAAGGATAAAATTGACCAGTAAGAATGTATGTCAGTTATTTTCTATATTGAAATATATCACATTTGAGGCATACTTTCTCACTGCTCCTGATACACTGAGAAAGGAATGTTTTCAATTTTCAAGCATATGCAGTAAGATTTGTTAAAGAGATTTGGTCATTTAATATTTTTCTCTAAAACACTAAGATTAAAGTTTTTTTTTTTAATTTTTTCACTAACCATACCACTCAGAGGAGCTCTTGCTACTCATTTTTGAGAAGTAATTTGTTAGGACAAACAGTACCTGTGGATTATACACAAGTGGGCCATTGCAAATTCTTCCTATTTAAACTAGGTAATTGCTCGTCAGAGTCTCATGTGTTTGTTTTGTTCCCTGATTGGGTGACATGACCTTTATAAATGGGAGGAATGACTCAAGAAATCACTGAAATCCTTATTCTGCTAGGAAGTTCCTTGGGAAAAGAAACAGCACAGAAGAAAAGCCTCTGCTGCTTTGGGAATGTAAAGGGACTTTTGTGCCATCTTGCATATCTGTATTATTTTTGACTAGTTACATGGACTCCAGTTATAAATGTAGATGGATTGGTCTCTGGTTGAGGAACAGAGAAAGATGTGAGTCAGATTCATGAATCATCTCTATGTATTTCACAGTTGCTCCTTTCGCAGCAGGTAATGGGTAGCCTGACTGTGTGTGCAATTATAGTTACAGAAACGGTCGCTGAATTTTTTCTGATTAATAGTGTTGTTACTGTGCCGTAGTTCTGACAGTCACTCTCTGTGCAAACCATATGGGTATAGTTGGAAAAAATATTTCTTCAGTTGTTGATTGTGGCAGCACTTCTGTTATTCTGAAGATGCTCTGTGCCTGTTCATTGTACGTGAAAAAAATTTGTATGCCAGCTGAGGATATTGAATTCCTTAATCTTGTTTTAAAGTCATATTACAACTCTTCGTTGTAGCCGTTAATTGCCTGTCTACATACAGTGCTTTTTTGCAAATCAAGTCCTTCTTCTGTTTTGTTTGCAAACTTTGCAGATCTCCCTTTGTTCAAGGAATATATGTTTCTCTACTCATTTAATGAAAGAGAGTGCAAAGGTATTTGCTCAACAGGGTGACAAATCCATTGGTTTGTAGTGTTTAATAATTTCCCGTACCTGTTCACGAATAGAAGAGAGGCTTATAATAACCCCCCTCTAGTGTTTTTCTAAAATCAACGAGTCTTTTAAACTATCACTACAGCTAACCATTCACTAGAGCTATTTATTGCTAAAGGCAACATAGCAGATCACAGCTAACCTTGCACATCATCTAGCCAAAGCATCAATTAGGTATGCAGGTGACCTGCCTGTTGTATTCTAGCTATGAAAATCTTTTTTTCTGATGGGTAATTCAAGGGCTCATAGTTTAGAGGTTTTTGTGGGGCTTGTGTGGTTTTTATATAAAAATTATTTTTTCTATATATAAAGGACAAGACACCCCCTAAATGTTTTTAATATTGTCATTAAAAAAAAAAAATTGCTTTTTGAAAACAAAAACATTTATTAAAAATAGTTAAAGAGTTTATCTTTATTTCTGTATCACGTTACATGTCAGTGTGCCCAGAATCCTTTATTTGGGCCATGTGGTATCAATCTCCTTTCCAAGAGAATGTGCTGAATTAATTGTCTAACTGCAGTGTGTCCAACTTTTACTCTTTGCTCAGTTGATGCTGTCCATTAAAGCCTGTGTTCAGTGAATAGCTACACACAGGGCCAGAAGAGAGTACCTTGATCACTAGTCCGGGTTGCTTTTAATAAATTCCTTGAATTCCTATTAAAGCTGATACTTTAAGACCTTGGGACAAGAAGGTCATGACAATCTTGTTTATTAAAAAATAATAATAAGAAGAAAAAATGATAAAGCAGATGCCCACCTAATAACGATTCGGGAGTTTCTTTTGCCAGAATCAACAGGTAAAATAGTCACAAGAAACATTCAAAAGGTTTATCTCCTAAGGCTGTTTCGGTTTTTCAAACTCTTTTTTCATCCTCATGGTGCTGTTAGGTAGGGTTTCAGTGGGATTTTGTCCTCTGAAGCCCATGACTAATTTACTTTAACCTAGGTGTTTGCAGCAAGTAGCTCTACCCAGGGCTGCTTGCACTAACTCAGCATTTCTGTTCTTTAATTGCAGATCCTGCTAGGCTTTCTTTCCAACTTCCTTTATAACAAAAACTGAATTCCAGTTCACATGTTTCCTTCTATAAGGAATGTGGGTCCTCTTCCATAAATAATTTCAAAGGCTTTTGTCTATTCTGTTTTATGACCCCAGCTAGTTTAAAAGATGCAACCCACTCTAGGCAGAAATGTAACCTTCTAAGGCCTGTTAAGATAATGGGGAGTCTGTATTCTGAACTGCTTTGATACTGGAGCTAAAAGTCAAGGAAACTGAAAATGAACTTTTATCTAGAACTTGAATCAAACCAGTGCTGGCTAATTATTAGGTCTGTAGCCAGGATTTTAAAGGAAAGTTTTGAAAATTTTTATTTTGTCCTGACAAAATAGTCAGAACTAAAAAAGAACACTAGAAATGTCAATGTGTTTGCACTGAATGAAAAGTTATCTCTGGCCTATCTTCCTTTTTCAGTCTCAAGATACTATTACATAATATAGTATGTTTACAAAGGAAGAGATCAGATTGGTGTCTTTTGCTAGAAATAGAAGAGTGCATACTTGTGCTGTGTTGAAGTTTTAGGTGCAAGCTGTCTAAAGTGAAACCTATAACACAAATAAGATCAAACCTACAAACCGTTTCAGTTAAGCCTCTGAAATCCAAATTACTTTAAAGAAAGAAGATATTCAGAAGTTCTTAACCCAAAGGGATGGCTAAGCTATATCTTCTTGTGATCTTCACAGAACAATAATAGTATATTGGTTTCCATGTCTTAGAAGCTAATGAAATTTTACATATTTGTCAGTAAAGAAAGAAATGTTAATTAATAAAAAGCTAGCAATAAGAATCATGAATAAGCCTCCTCGCTAAGAGTAAAAGCAAAATGTGGAAATAATATCTGCCTTGAATGGAGGAAGAACTGGAGAAAGAAAGAGACATTCTTCAGTTTGAAAAGTAACCTGGATTATGAACACTTAGGAAGAAAACTTATGTGATACACACTGTAGTTTTAATGGAGACTTCTGAGATCTCTGTGGATGTCTGAGCCAGTAAGAAGAACGGAGCTTCATAAATACGGACTGTTTGACATATGTCTGTCAGCCGGGATACTCTTGAACAATTCATCATTCGTTCCTATTTGAAATAATTTTATTAATTTAAAAGGATTTAATGCTAGCTCTGCACCTAAACTATGCTGTTAACTTAAAAATCAGATAGGGACCATAATTGGTTAATCCCTTGGCAATGACTAATTTTGGGTATCTAACTACAACATTAGGGCTTGTAAAACACATATCTGTGCTGTCCAACTGTCTTTCTGTTAGGTAGTATGATAATTTACTTTCCAGAGGACCAGCTTGCTTTCCCAAATGAAAGATTTGTGTCTGGAGTTTTGGTTTTGTTATTTTAGAATGCCCAAAAATGTGTGATTTCCCTTTCCTTAATAATGTCCCAAGGTACAGCTGCTGCTTTCTGAGTATTTCTTGGTTTTTGGTATGAGTGTTCCTTCATTTGAGGAGTAGGAGGTAAAGAGGGAGAAGAAACAGAAAAGGAGGGCATTTCTTTTTCTTCACTTTTTT
>VXBJ01005764.1:456767-485365 GCA_013400055.1 Nycticryphes semicollaris | reverse complement strand
TATTTTGGCAGTGCCAGAAAAAGTAGTGTACTCATTGAAGTAATTAATTCTACATGACGTGTTTCTCTGGTTGTAAATTGAACCTAAGAATATAATGACTTACCACACGTATCGCCTAGCACCCTGTCATCATTAAGCCTATGCATTGTCCTTATAATGTTATATCACTTTATTTTGTATACATATTTTCTTTCCTGATTCAAATGTATCATCAGTTGACCTGATCTGTGAATTATATGTAAAAATATGGAATTAAGAAGAAGAGCTTTTTGGGTAAGGCAGGTAAAACATAGGGAAATAAATACTGTGTTTGCACTTCCCTTATCAATTTCAGTGTACTTATTCACAGATACATAAATTTTATATGGCATTTTGTTTCATTATTTTTGTTTTCAGTTAATGTTTTCTTTCTGTTAACTGTCTCTTGAACTGTATTAACAAGATTTCTTGCATTTTGCAGAAATTGGACTCTTGTCCAACCCAACTACACACGCACATGCTTGCAGGTCTGAAAGAAAAGTCATCATTGCCTTCATGTATTATCTTTCACAGCTTCAGCTGTTTCCACCTGAACTTTCCAATTTGCTTCTCTGCCTTGATTTCCTTTCACTGTCCATTGCATCTTATTCTAAATTTTCTTCTGTTATTTATGTTTTTATAATGTCTGATTGCTTGTTGGTTTTGGATGCCTCTTTATTTTCTTGCTTGCCCTCCCCCTCCCATTTTCTCCTCACAACAGAATTTCTATTACCTTATATGACAGAACTTTATTTTTAATGGAGGCTTTCTTTTGTAGTAATTGTTATGTATTTTTATGTATTTTATGTAAAATAACTTACTAGGTGAAATAGCTGTAGCTGTCTGTTCTAGATCAGTATTGACACTTTTTAGTTTTTGTTGGTTAGAAGTGGTCTTTACCAAAAGACTGTAAACGTGAAAGAGCGGTAAAAGGAATAACACCCATTGACACTGTATATACATCACCTGGGTGTGTTGACTTAAAGAGGTGAGAAGGGGGATTCCTAGTGCTCTGTTTCTTTAGGAAACTGATTGAGTTCCAGACGGATATAAATTAGCTTTCAGAACAGTAATATACTTAGACATAAATTTAGCAATACTTTGTGGGTTCAATATCTCTTGTTGTTATCTGACAAATTAAAGAAAATTTCCTTATGCTATTGAAATAAAAAAGTAATCCAGTTTCCCATTTCTAGATGATCTGTCAATGTAGAACTACAGTGTCAAAGCATTTATAGTTACTATAACTAAATTATTTTAAGAACATTTAATGACTTTATTTATCTCATACAGATAGCTACAGCATAACTAAAATAAAGGGGCCAGATAACAACATGTAATACAGTTTGTAAATGCTTTGCAAAACAGTTTTGACACTGCTGTCAGATTGACTAGCACATGCAGAAGGCACTGTTAGTTAGAAAGCACTGATAATTATATATTGTGTCTGTATTGCATAGGCTGGGTAAAACTTGGTGTCTTATTTTTTCAAGAAAAGTCCCATAGCTCAGCTCTACCAGCCTTGATAAAAGAAAATAGAGATCAACTACATATGAACCATTTCCCTTCATCTACCTAGAAATTTCACTTTTTTTCTGCCAATTACCAGAGGTCCACAGGAGTACTGTATATTTTCTTGGCAATCTATAAACCTTTTTTTTCAGAAGGATGAAACAAAAAATAACATCCAATATTTTTCTGATACTAGCCCATTATTCTGTCTTCTGTCTCCAGGTCAATACACCATTATTTCTGCAGTGCTGAAGGCAATAGACTAAGCATGAGCAACACAAGAAGAAAGTAATAATCAGGCAGGAAAATATTTCTATCTAAATCATTACGTTGATGTGAAGCTGGTCAGATTTTGATAATGGAAGAATTTATTCTGACAGGAAGTCTAGAGGGCAGAGTGCAGAGGGTGAAATCAGAAAGTATATGAGAAATACAATTTACTACAAGTTCCATAACTAATTGTCACTCTGTCACTGTGGGACTGAAAAGGCGCCCCAAGGGATGCAACAAAATATGTGCAGAACTGTGCTGAATATAGGTCTGCAAAATGGAATCATTCAGATGAATTCAAATATGTGGTCGATTTGATTATGGGAGATGGGGGACACTGAGATTCAGGACAAGTCTCTGCTACTAAGGATGCATGTCCTCGTGGTGGTGAAGCATACACATTTTGCATGACTGTGCTTATACGCGTTTCCTGGGAATTCATTATAGTGACTTGCTGCCATACTAAGCAGTAACTACTGTCTGCTGTAACGATTTCCAGAAATACTGGTGGAACTTTCCCACCTCATCTTATTTAATTATTTTAGTTTTAACTCACTCTGACAGTCTCTTGAGGCACACAGCTCATTTTCATGAGGGCTCCCAGGAGACAGCAATAACACAAGTCTAGTCTGCAGTTGCATACATCATTATAAAAAACCCCATAAAGCAGGACACTTAATCCGAAGCTGCAGACGAGTACTGAGCAGTCAGCATCTCAGTATGTTAGCTTAAGGCAACAATTTAAGGCATTTCAGAAAGTTCCATCTTTTTTTTTTTTCAGTCGCTCCCAGTTCAAGTTCACCTGCTCTTTGCTTTACTGTCTCTTCTGTGTTAAACATTCAAGATTCTTCCATCCGTACTTTGTTGCAAAGTTGAGGTTTTTTACTGAGGGGAGAGGCAGGTTTTTAATGAATATTCGTGTTAGACCTTTAGTAGGAGGGTGCTGAGTAAGTAAGAATGAGGACCTTTGTATTAAGCATTAAGTAGGCTTTGGTTTTAAAAGATGTTTACTGGGCTGAAAACATGTAAAAGAATCTTGACTAAAAATCATCCTCTTTCAGTTGTTGAGTTTATCATAATGGAAACATTTGTCCAGAGTTCACACACAATTCAGGAACAGTTGAGGCCTGAAATTCTAAGCATGATTATAACAGGAAGTAGAAGCCATTATAATCTTTCTTTTTAGTACTATTATTATTATTTTAGAAAACACTTGTTCAGAATAAAGAATTTTAAAACTGTGATTTTGGGGGCAGGTGTTTAACAGTTACTCTCTGGATTAGGTTAAATAACATAGTGGTTTGGCAAAATATAAATTTCATGTCTCTTAGTTAATGTTAAAGCTAAGAATAACAGATATTTTTGAGATGAAGCAGACCCTTATAGTTGGCTGCTTTTTTCTCTTATTTCTTCTAAGTCATATGTGAGTCAGACTGTAAAATAATACAATTTAGAGGCTCCTTCTTGGTATTTTTAAATCTTTTTCTATAGATGGGGCGGGGAAACAAAGCTCTGTATAGTAAATCTTGATTTGTTGTCATCTTCTGAATTCATTTTTATTTACTCTTTTATAAGTAAGAATTTTCCACCACCACCATCCCCACAGTTTTTATAAGGGAAAGGTCAGTAGTAATGATTTCAAATAAATTTTATACGTGCCTTTCTGGGAAATCTCAATGCACTTTATATACAGTTTTTAACTTACTATGCACTGCTTATAGTCTTACGAACTGCTCCCAGGCATTTCCCAAGATGGAAACAAAAGGAAGAAAAATAATACTTGAATGGATAAAAATGCAGCTTTATCATTTTGTGAGGTACTGCTTAATTGTAACGTACATTTGAAGTATAACAATGACTAATCTATTTAAGTAGCTCATCTGTAAATATAGATCTCTTTAGAAGGAAATTGTAAGCC
The DNA here is from genome assembly GCA_013400055.1 of Nycticryphes semicollaris. Lineage (NCBI taxonomy): Eukaryota > Metazoa > Chordata > Aves > Charadriiformes > Rostratulidae > Nycticryphes > Nycticryphes semicollaris. The sequence continues at coordinate 481,647 of VXBJ01005764.1, read as the reverse complement.
TCAAGGCAAAAACTGATTTCTAGCAAGAATCAGGAAAGAATGCAGAAAGGCAAGGAAACCAAGGAAGAAGAGTATGTAGTAGAAACAAATGTGGGACTCGGAATGTCTGGATTCTGTCCCTGGTTTAACTTAGACTTCATACAACATTTAGCTGTCAAAAATTCCTATTATATGGCACTTGAGCTTGAAAAGGGAAGAATACATCTTGTTGTATGAGTCTGTTCTGAGATGGGATGTGGGGCTTTTAAGGGACCAGTGGCTTGCTCTTTGTAGGGGCTGAGGGGAGATTACATTGATATGGAAATAAGAAACAGGATAATAGTAAATGTCTAAAAAAATTATTTCCTCAGTGGGAAATACTGTACAGAGCTTCTTTTTTAATTCCTGGTCACCCACAAGATACTGGAGTTCTTCCTTTCCTTCAGCATATTCTGCTGTCCTGAACCGAGTCATAGCAATGGAAAATATCTCCTTTCTGAGTATTTCTAATGTACAGCAGTCTTGAAGTATTCTTCCATTATTCTGATGGGAAACTGTATTTAGGTGAATACAGAAGAAAGTATGGTTGGGTTTCCACTAATTATTAAGTGTTTGAAAGAAGTATGTGTGTGGGGGGAAATCTGGAGCCAAAAGACGGTTGATGAGCTTCCTTCAACTGCAGTTGAAGAAAACTTCTGTTTTCTAATTTCTTGTTTGGTGGTTCTTTAGGGATTTTGAATTTGTTCTGTTGGGTTCCCGTGAAGCTAAAAAACAAAATTAGTTTTATTGTGTTTCTGTTTACATAGCTTGTAATGGCTTTATGATACTCAAACAAAGCCAATACTGGAAGGCAGTTCTAATATTTATAGATTTGAGTGCATGTTTTAAGACTCCCAATTGACTGATTTTTGATATCGTCAGATTACTGAACAAATTATTACCTTTCGATAACTGTTTCTCTGAGGTTGAAGAGTTATTTTATCTCTCTCAAGGTACTTTGCTTTAAGTGCTACATCAACTTCTGTGCACATTTTCACATTTTACTATCATAGTATAACAGGTTACATTTTCCTTTTTTAAGTTGAGAAAATATTGTCACTCAGAACTTAGAAGCTTTTATTAAAATAATGCTGAAAATCTAAACAACAGCGCTTGAATTTTCTGTCAGTATGAAATAATTTTCTGACATTCCAATATGATATTGGTTGGAATTTATGTAAAGCACAGGTGGTGCTTTTTGACTAAAAGTTCCTTTCAGTATGCTCCAATATTGACTCAGAATATTCAAAGGCCATTTTGGAAGCTTTTTTCCAAAATCTATTTAGCCTTGCTATTCTTCACCATGTTGGATCTTTGTGTGTTGTATGGAAGATCAAGAATTTACCTGAAATTAATTACTAATCACAATCCCTCTAATGACACTAGCAGTGATTTTCTTTTATTGCCAGACCAGGTCAGTGATTTGGAGGTGAAGACCCAAGGAAATGTCCTAAATTATCCGGTCCTTAATAAGGTGTGTGTTTTCATAGCTTAGAAGAGCTGTGCTAATTCTTAAGGTATTTTAATAAAAACAATCTAAACACAACTTTAGAGGAAGTATTAAAACAAACTTTTAGTTGCAATAAGAGTCTTTGAGAGACTGCTTAGTACAGCTGTGAGTGTAATCTAAGGTCAGAAACCTGAAAATTGCTGGTTTCAGTGATGAATAAGTGGCTTTCTTTTCTTTTCCTATTAGATAGAAAATGGTCGGCTGTGGAACTCTATTGTGAAGATCTCAGAAGAAATATCAATATCAAAAGTCAGCTTTTCACGATGTAAATACAATTTAAGCTTTCCCAAATGGGCAGCTAAACCATGAACAAGCAGAAAAACCCATTTTGGACTGCATTTCTGAACCAGGCTTCACCTTCTGTTTCGTGAACTTATTAAAGGATTACAGCTGAAAAAGACAAGAGAAAGAAAACCTTGAACGGGAAGCTTATCCTACAATGAGAATTACAAGTACATCTTGTATCTGCCCAGTCCTAGTTTGTCTCTGTTTTGTGCAGAGGTGTTATGGAGCTGCTCATCATGGCTCCATCAAGGTGACTAGAAATCAAACCAAACACATAGAAGGTGAAACAGAAGTGCATCATCGTCCCAAGCGTGGATGGGTGTGGAATCAGTTCTTTGTTTTAGAAGAACACATGGGACCAGATCCCCAGTATGTAGGAAAGGTAAGGACATTGTCTTCTTTTTGGTTTTGGTTTTCCCATCCCCAGAAGTGTGGCACTGGTAGAAAAAAACCAGGTTTTAGCTCCTGAGATAGCACCTCCTTTCTTAAAGGAGGACACCTCTTGGATTGCTACTTATATGCACATTGAACTTGACAGGTGTCTATGAGTACTTTTTGTGCTTATTATAAAGAAAAAAAAGACATATAAAAGTAAATAAGGTGAAGATATTAAAATATGATAAAATAGCGTTTCTTCTGATCTCAGCTAAAAACTGATTGAGTGCAGCCAATCCTCTTACATCAGATTCTAGAACCCCAAATGCATAGTACTTAAATATTTCACTGTTAAAGACTTTTCCAGACTATTTCAGAATAAGATTCTGATCTGCTTCCAGTCTAGGATCCCTAGGGTATTATTGCACTCTGAGGGTAGGGTGGAAAAGGACTTGTTCAAAGGGAAATCCTTGTGACTTACTTCATAAAAAGTGGCAGGAGATGTGTTATAATTCCTCAGAAGCTTATGAGAACAGCAACTCCGGCAGTCGTGTTTTGACATATACAGTGAGCTTCAGGCATAAAGTTCATGCAGATGCAGTCATAGGATGGCCAACTGAAGTCTGATTTATCATGTGTAATGTCTATATAACTTGGGTTTTAAACTTGCATTAAAACAACACCATATCTAGCTTTACTGCAAGATATATGACAGATGGAGCTTTTCTCACCCTGAATACTGTCTTTCAGCATTATGATAGAATTTTTTATTACGTAATCTAGATGAATCTTAATTTCCTTAATGAAAATGGAGAAAGACATTGAATCTGAGGGGTAAAGAAAGATGGTTAATGGTGATTAGGACATGGAAAAGGAAATATTTCATTTTTGTTTGCTTTCAAGTTGGGAATCCTGAAATTTTTATCTTAGTAGAAGCAATTTCCAAACATGTTGCTGATGGAAAGCTATGCAGGAGAATCAAAACACTCTGTGAAGAGCTAGATAAAATTAATAAAATTTGGATATGGAGATATAGAGTAAACCTCACGTGCACAATGTGATAAGGCTCTTGCAGAACAACATCATTAATTTCTGTTATATAATATTGGTTTGTTAGGTGCAAGTGACAGAGGAAGAGAAAGATATGGTCACCAGATCAATTAGTGCTTCTACTGTCATACCTTAAATAACGTAAATGTGATACTAGGCTACAAAAGCTGAGATAATCAAAACAGATATAAAGTGGGTTTTAAGCCATTGTGAAAAATAATGTTAACCTGTTTACTGGTGCTATAACTTTTGTCTAAGAAAAATTAATTCTTATGTATAAAGCTATACAAAGAAAATGAAAAACCGTGGTTGAGGTGGTAGTGGACAATAAAATATCTTTATTTATTTACTCCCACAAATAATAGTGGAAAGCACATATTATTCTGTAAATACACTTCAGAAAAAACCATGAGGGAAATTGAAGAGCTACTCAAGTTGATTAATCTTTTAATGCAAAGAAATAGGTTTTTGGTGACCAAGAGTTAATTTAGAATGGAAATAAGAAAATAAGTGAGGTTCAGAAAGAGTCCATTAATAGGAAGAGTGCAAACAAAAATCTGAAGAAGTTTTAAGGTAAAACGTGCATTGACATGAATGCATGCAAGGACAGAGGCCTGGATTCAGTGAGTTAAAGGTCCCTTTCAATTTTATGTTTCTGTGATAACATCATATATTTTCTTTCATCTTCTGACCACTCTATTAATGCTACATTTATGGAAATCAATGAATTAGATGTCTTTTAATCCTTTGTGGTCAGAATGTGACTACAAGCCTTGTTTGAGGACATTCCTTCCCCTGTACTTATCAGTTTTTCTCCCCTGTTCCTCAAAGAATTCCCTGTGATGCTCATTCTTTTCTGCTCTGAGTACTTCACACTGGTAAGCTCATCTTTGCAGAAGCTTTGTGGGACTCAGAAGCATCTGTAGTCTGTTTTTTCCATTTGTTGTGATGGTTCTGATGACCTGATTTACTGCAAAGATCAGCTCAAACATATTTTTAATTCAGAAAAAAAGGAAAGGCTGGATGAGACTGATATAATACTAGTAATTAGTACAATGTCAGTAGTGGTCATTGTGCATGAGTTCCTTTTAATTTTGAAGAATAGATGTTTTACTGACATGTTTAATTCAACACACCTCATGAAGGTCTCATTCTATGTGTCTTTAATTTGACAAGAAGTTTTCATGCAAAGCGCCTCAGTTTATGAAGGAAGGCTATCTGAGTGGTGCCCTTTAATTCCAGGCTTCTGTTTGGTGGCAGCATGCTACCAATTCCGTCAGTTATTAATTCTGCAGACTGCTCTGCTTCACTGGTGAGAGTTTTACAGTTTGAGATCTGTCCTTTCACATTCTTCACACCCAATTTGGGAGTAACATCACAGAAAGCGGAGTCATTATGTACAATGCTGTTATAATGATTACAGTCATTGTCATGGAAATGCACGCTGAGGACAAGAAGTTGGTAGGCCTGCAATGTAAATGGTAAGGTTTCTCATTCTTATCATGAAATGACTGTCAAGAGGATGGATTAATTTACTGACATCATCTGTTATACAGCAAGTGTTAGGACAACAAGTCATCATGATATTTAAATATCAAGCATAGTCCCATTTCTCAGTCATTATTTCTTTTCTCTAAAAAATATCATTTGGAGACTGGAAATCTGTATAAATTTAATCCGTATTAGCCACACTCAGTAGTGGTTTTTATAGCAACATGGCAAAACACAGGTCCTGAAAAAATGAGGTTGTGGTAGAAATGGGAGATGATCCTTTTGTAGATGTTAATTAAGTTCTGTAGTTCTGGTATTACAGAACTGGTTCTCTGCTGTTGCACTTGGGGTAAGTCTTCAGTGTTTCAGGATACCTTTGCCAAACAAACAACTCCAAAAATAGTTTTCTATTAAAAAAAAGGTTTGTCCTTTAAAGGATTTTAAACCACACTGACTTCCTTTTTCTAAAATGGTGAATTAATTGGGGAGGGTTTCCTGAAACCTTTCTGATGACCCACATTATCTAACAATGTTACTTCTGCCAGGCATCTTTGCTGCAAGTATGTGTGTGTATGTGCAATGGAGAAACTGTGGAAATTTGATTAAGTAGGAACAAATATCCTTGTCTCAAAGAATCAGCTTGTATCTACTGAACTGAGCTTTCAGCTGCATGAGGCTTCTTGTCTTTTGCATCTCTCTGATGAAAACTATTCTAATGAATACATGGCTGTGAGCACTGAAAGGGGCAGGGGTGGTGAATGCACCATGACCTGGCGAGGAGTCCAGTACAGTCTGTACCAGATCAGCGGAATGAAGATTCTCCTCAGAAAATCTAGAAAAACTTGTGCTGCAGGACTGCAAGCTTTAACATTTCTCAGTTGCTGTGACAGATATAGTTTGCACTTCTTTCATATTTTCTGTATGCTTTCAGGTTAGATAATTAATGTGCCAAGATATGGAGAATAACAATAAAAATAACAAATAATTAAAAGAAGAGGAACAGAATAAAAGCTTCAGTCCATAATGTTCTCATTTTGAACCCTCATACCTCTTTGACTCCAGAAGGTCTGCTCTTTCTGATATTTCTTAAAATTGAGTTGCATTGGAAGTACATCACAGCTACGTATTCTCTGTCCTTTTTACTTTGAAAAGAGAAGTAAATGTGCAGTGACAAAGGGAAGATCAGTGTTGTTTTGAGGCTGAGGGAGTCATGCTATTAGAGGGAATAGGAGAGGGAATGAACAAGACTGACACTTGTTTTCTCTGTGCATCCTTTGGGTCTCTGAAATACCAAACATATACCTTCTAATTCACTTCAGAAGTCCTCTGAAGGGTAAATGAGAATGGCTTTTCATGTATTCAGCTCTGTCTTGTTTTTCAACTGCATTTTTCTTTCCAAATTTTGGGGTAAGGAAATGACACTTTACTCGGTTCTTACATTTTTCCCTGTAATACAAAAACACTTTCAGATTTGTATTGATAGGTGAGGTAAGGAAGTATGGAACAGATGGAAATGGGTGGGAATACAGGAAAAGGAAGAGGAATGTAACAAGTTTTAAAATTTCCTGCAAGTATTGTACTGAAAGTTAGGTTAGGAAAGCAACCCCAGGTGTTATATTGGATTTTCAAGGTAGTAATTCTATTAATTTGTTATTTCACTCATGGAAACAGATATACAGTGTAACAGATTGTCATTTAAAATTCTTTTTCAAGGTATAGTTCTCATACAGGATAGTGAATCTATTCTTTCCTGATCATGTCGAGACAATGTTGCATCTCAGATTTGATGACAGTTGGGGGGAAACATGTATGCTTTCTTGAATAAGTGCTAAGAAAGAAACAGAAGTGGAGTTTCACAATGAAGTCACTTTTAGTCAGTGTTAGAGGTTTATAAAAAGTAAAGCATATCAGGTGTTTCAGCATAAATGTACACAAAAAGTTCCAAAATTTATTCAGATAAAAAGAGTTTTTCTTTTGCACATGGCTTGTTAGCCATTTTCAAGGTGTGCAGGTGGCATAATCAACATCTCGAATACCATTCATCTCATTTTATACCACTTAGGTTGCTAATTTCACAAAAAATGTATTTAGATCAATTATTTTTTCTCTATAGCTAGTGAAATTGTGGTAGCAATAAATACCTAACTATGCAAGCACAGATTTTCCTGTTCTTGTGCAGAGTTTGGTTGCTTCTTTAAACTTTTATACTAGAATTGACCTGTGTAGAAAATAAAGTAATAAGAAAAGAGGGATTTTGACTCCACAAGCTTTAAAATCACATATTTCATGTGTCTAGTGTGAAAGAAATTAAATTTCTAATTCTTTCAGGACTCTTAGAAAGGGGGGGAACCGAACACTAAATGAATATACTTAATATTTGAGCAAAGACTTTTAGCTTCACAACTTTCAATTCAATTTAAGACTGACATGTCTCCAGCTTCTTCCAAAGGACCTCTCAACAATCTGTGAAATTCTGAGATTATAGATGCTTGCACTGAAAAAGCAGAAGTTTGTATTTTTAATAGATGCCTTTTAATTCAAAACGTCTTTCCTGTTACAGTTTCTCCAGGTCAGTTACCTCAGATTTTATAGTACTTTTTTTTTACTTTGTCGTTATGTTTTTCTGCTTTCTGATTACTCAAAATCATCTTCTTCCTTGTTACAGCGTTTTCATTGCATTAGGTCACTAACCTCAGATTTTACAGTACTTTTTATCTATTTTGTTCTTTATGCTTTTCTGCTCTCTGATTACTCAAGTCCTAATTCTTATCTCCCTTACTGTTGCTAAATAACATTTTGATTCAGTGCCATTGAAGTTGATGGAAAGCTGACACTGATCATATAGGACAGTACCTATTTCTTTATTCTCCTATCTGTCTCCCACTGTTGCTCAGGGCAACTTTACCAAGCCTTATCAAGAAACAGAGGAAATGTGCCCTCTCCATCTTAACCGCAGTCATCAAATCTGAGGTCAGTATTGTGTAACATTATATGGTCCTATATTATGTTAGCCATCTTATTTTCTACTTTAGTTTTACAAAAAGCTAATTCAAGACTGTTGCCAACCCAAAAAGCTTACAAAATAAAAATGCCCACATGTTTACTTGTGGGGTTTTGAGTTCTGTTGGCACAGCCAGCCCCTTTGGCTGCCTTCATGCTGATAGTAACCATACCTTTATTCAACAACTACTATTAGTTGGTTTCTTTTAGAGAGCTTGAGGGCACATTAATCTAATTCTACAAGTCATCAAACACTGTAGACCTTTAGGCTTTATTTATTATTTTTAAAGTGGAATCTCTAAACATTCAAAGGTTATTTGGGGAAAAATCAAACTTAAGGGAAGAGACTCCTTTCATCAACCTGATCAATGTAACTTTCTTCCAGCATGCTCAGGCATACTTGAGGTATCCTGAGGTGTAGCACTTGCATTGCAGTCCTTTTGCAGAAGATGGCTATATATAGATTGACAAGGGCATTTTGACTTCACAGACCAAACAAACAAACAGAAAAACATGAGCACATTGAAGTTCAGTAGTGGTCCAAAAAACATGGGATAAAGTGTTTACCTGGTTTAACTTCATTTAAGTCAGTGTGGAATTGTGCCAGATAGAAACTTGGTCTTTTACTTCAAAACAGCAACATTGAATCTAATATGTCAAAGTAATAACTATTTTTGTGAGGGAGATTTACACGGCCTGTCAGTTCTGTGTTGCAAAACATCAGTTTTCTATATGGATACCGTTATTTCAATTAATGGTTAAAAAAAAAAAATTGTCAAGGTGATTTAATCTTCTCCAAGGTTCTTGTGGACTCAAAAAGTCTGTATAAAAATTTTCTACTCTTTTTTTTTTTTCTTCACTTCTTACCCTTTCACGATTTTGACATACCAGCAGCTGAAGTTCTGTGGCTTTTACATGTTCTTTACACTGAATGACTGTATTTATGAAAACAATGTCTTTTAGATGGAATTGCCATTTTTCACTTAGATGTTTTGGCAGTCTAACCTATTTAAACTTTTAACTTATTAAATGGTCTTGCCTTTAAAAACTAGGACAGAAGCTAAACATTGATGAAGTTGTCTGTTGTCTTTAGGGTGGGTGCTTCTTTGTATGTTTTTTTTTTTTTTTTTGTTGCTGATCAACTGCAAACTACACTTTTGCATAACAAATGGGATTTTTTTGAGTAGAAAGTCAGCAAAGGCAATAAGAAAAGGTATGTAATTGGCAAAATTAAAGTCACATAGCTAAGTGGTGAGAAATATGATGCCTATTTTTTAAATATCTATACTTTTCTGTTAATTAAATGACTGGAAATGTTCAAGGGAAGATAACTTACTGATTGATTTCTCATGTCTATATAAAAACGACCATGCTAATCTTTATCTCTAATAATACTGTTTCCTGATACAGAACCTCAGTGATGTTAATTACTGCTTTGACATTCCATAAAATTTCAAGAATTTTTAGATTGCCAAGTGGTTTCTTCGTGTTAGGTTTTTGAAATGTCAGAAACTACAAAATAATTGTGGTGTGGACAGACTTAATATTGTGGCACACAGAATTTGTGCGTTTCAAAAAACATAGAGGGATACAGGTGTGGGATAGTATGATTTCAAATTTACTTTATGAAGAAATTATAAGTGTATCTTATTTTGGCAGTTTTCTTTTGCTTTTAAAATGAGATAACACTTCTACATGAAGTCAAAGGAAGATTAATTTGTTTGGGTTAGAAGATGAAGTAATTGAGTTTGTGTATGACGTGAATATTGGATAGGTATTTTACATTGTGCTTCTGTGTCATATTTAGGTTCATTAGTGATGTGTACTATATAAAGTACTAGAACTTGTTCATATTAAAGTACAAACGAGTAATATCTGAAAGCTGGAAGTACCATGATTACACAAAACCACAGGTATGTGTGGTGTGGTCACTGGTGAACTTCAGTGAACACTTCCCCTGCTGCTTGGTTTCCTTTGCAAATTTTCTGGTCTTTAGTAATATGCTGTTTCCTCCAGTCAGAACTCTTACAATGAGCTTAGATTATAATAGATTTCTCTCCTTCATCCAGACTTTTTTTTCTGCATTGCTTATAGGTGGTCCCCATTGACCATCAAGCTTCTGTAAGATTTGACTGATCTTGTCCAAGAGTCCAAAAGCCACAGGCCCCAAGGACACCAATGCAGGGAACTGCACACAGACACATGTATATATGGTGGAGGCTTGATTGCATGGGCATTGCTTCTAATACAGTTCATGTTTCATTGGAGAAATGTAGTTTGGTGTCAAACTCAGAATTAATTTATTGATTTCCCCCAGCTGAGTGACCACTATTAGGTTTTTGGAAGCTGGACATTTTATTAGTTTATTACTACTTTTCCTAGCTGTCACAGTGACCTTTATGAAACATAGCAAGTTGTGGCCCTTTCATGGAACTGTTTTGAAGTGAGGGCAGTTTCTCTCACTGAGCTCCTTTCAGTCCATGGAAAATAAAGGACCAAGGACTTTATGTAATCTTAAATGGAATTTGACAGAGTATTACATTTGCCCTCATCTCCTATGAATCTGCATGCAGCAGAAAGATAATTCCGTTGGGGTGTGTGTGCCCCAGAGCCGTCAGCAGCAGTGGGCACTGCCAGGCATCTCCTGTGGCTGCCCGGTGCCAGACACAGCTGGTTCCACCCAGCTCCAAGGGTGCTTTTTTTTCCCCTTTGTATCTCAGGATCCAAGCATATTTTAACTGGCAATAAGTTAAATTACTTTTCCGCAGGTTGAGCCTGTGTTTCCCCTGATGGTAACTGATAAGTGATCTCCCTTTCTTTATCTCTAGCCACAAACATTTTTTCATCCTATTTTTCTCTCTTGTCCTGTTGAGGAGGAGTGAGAGAGCAGCTGGGTGAGCCTATAGCAGCCAGCAAAGGTCAGCCCACCACGAAGTTGATGTGGTGCAATTTTCCTTCTATGTAATTGCACCTTTAGCTTATGCTGCATTTTCTAGGTATAACTTCTGTCAATCATTATATCAAAATTATGTAAAATGACAAACATAATTAGTTTCTGTATTAAAAAAAACCAACAACAAACCACAAAAGAGGTGATGGCTCAATTACATCTATAAAATGTAGCAATGAGGAAATAAAGATAATTTTGTATCTTTTTACATTAATCTTAAACATGATAACTTCATTTTTAAAGAAATTTACCAGCTAATCTTAAATCAATAGCCGATGAAAGTGAAGATATGCTGACAAACTCAAGCATGACTTAGGATGTCGATTAGTTCTCAGGCACCTTCTCAAACTTACTTTAAGAGAGGTGCTCACTCATGTTCAGTTGCCTGTGTAACTTTTCCTGCCTATATGCCTTATTGTCTTTTTAAAGATGTTGTTATGCCATTTAGCTATTCAGTGCATTTCCTAAATGCATGAGATGCATTTAGGAAAGGAAATGTTGGCTAGACTTTCACTTAGCTTATTTACAAAATGAAAGGAACTTTTTGTTAAATGACTAGATTAAGTAATCCTATTTACTGTGTACTGAACTGCAAAGATTAAAAAAGTGCAGAAAGTCAAACATGACAATTTGGCAAATAGAGAGTACATCACCACAGTTAGGTATTTTCTCCTTTATTTTATTTAGAAGGGTATGGCAAGTGAAACCATGCAGAATATGCTTTAATAGGAGAATACCATCTTTTTCTATGGTGTAGGTGGCTGTAAAAGAATAGGGATTTCAGGTATAGCAATTTATTATTTTCTCTTAAAATGGCTGAAAAAAAGACGATCATGAGCCTGTAATATTTTTAATCTTAGTGGAGTTTGCAAAGGGTTATTTTTGTAGCATATTTGTTAGAACAGAAACAAATACATGTTTTTTACTAACAATATGAGTCAGATAATAAGAAGACAAGTATGAGATGTAAGGTTTAAATGTAAAGCTTTTCCATTGTTTCTAATTGTATTATGCTTAATAGTCTATGAAACTAAAATCACAGTGGTAGACGTTCAGATTAATCTTCTGTGTAAATATTTCATTTCTAAAATACAGGGTTTTTTCTAACTGCAGCTGAAAACACCAACCCATAAAAATGTAAAAGCTATATTTAATGTTTTCTTCATACTTTTTTTCATACTTTTTTTTCTGCCAAAAAACTTGAGCAGAGGTAAATCTGAATGTCTGGCGCTAGAACACAGTATCTTTGAGGTTTTTGTAGTCCTATGATCTTGGGTTCATTTGCTAAAAAGTCTATTCCCTCCAGAATTTAGATACATTTTTGGAAAAGTCAGGTTGCCTGTATGGAGCTCTTCAAGATAAGATAGTTGCAAAGTTGTCTCTCTGCAGAAAGGTATTATTAAAGGACTTGGGGGATAAATTCACCAGAAGAACTTGTTTTAAGTCTGTTACTCTAGAAAAGTTGTGTAGCTGTTCTATACATTGAATATTCATACCAAAACTTCATTTTTCTTCTTACAATAGTTTGAAATTTTCCATTAAATTATAAACAAATGAAAATCCCAATAATCAGGGATATTAGTTTGTAATCATATTTTACCTTAGTTTAGTGTATAATTAATTTGTGTGGCATGGGATACTGATATGTTCTCGTCTGTTTTGTTGTCAGATATGTGTAACCTGTTGCCTAAATGTATTTGTTTGTTTTCTAATCTTCCAGTCTATTAGCATACTCAATCCTTAATATTTCAATATAAATAATACAGCTTTTTAAAGTCTCATGTAAAAGACTGTAAAGTTATGTTAGCTCTAAGATAAACCTTCATCAGCTAAGAGCTTAGAAACAATCCAATGAACAAACTGAATATTAGAAATCATTAGGAAAGAAAAAAAAAACAAAAAAACAACCAACCCACCACCAAAAATCTTGCTGCATAAATCTACAATGCATACTTATTGCAAATGCAAAGCATGCTTCTCAAGTTCTTATCCTTTTCCACAGTCTTGCAAAAGAAATGTTTCTGAGAATGACTATAAAGCTGATCTAATGTATAGAATGGTTTCTGTATGAAAAGTGACTGATTTGACTATCAGTCAGTCACCTTTATTTGAGCAAATCCACATTTTTAATTAAGAACTTCAATTACGAAATTACACCTGTTGTCTTTCTAAGTACAGGATTTTTTATGGGAAGGGATTACTTAACTTTCTTGGAAGTAGTATGAGGAACACCTCAGTAAGGGAGGGATCTTCTGACTGAAAAGAGATGAGGTGAAATGAGAAGGGTTGGATAGTGACCTAGACAGTTGGGAGTAGTGTGGGAAATGTGAGTCAGGAAATCAGGAATGATTTTTCACTTTCTTCCCTCCCACAAACAGTAGGAGTAATTAAAAAAAAAAAAAAAAAAGGCATGACAGACAAGAAATAAAGAAAACAGTGCAGTTCTTCACATATGAAATTAGTAAAACTGCTTAGTATAGGATGCTTTGATGCTTAATGTTATTTAGTGTTCCTAACTTGTCTCAATAAGGAACTGAGATAATTCACCAAGTAAAAACCTTGGTGAGCTGAGTTTAAGAGCGAGCCAGAAGTTGACAGAAAAATCTATGCATTCAAGAAATTAGAGCTGCATTTCTGTATGTAAAGGTGTCTGAGTTTTAGCTGATTATGTCAGAAGCTATTAATGATGAACTTGACATATCCAGTCCATTCTCCCTACTTAGATAACTTTTCCTCTATATGTCTCTAATAGCATGAGCAGCTCTTGTTTTAAATTTTATTTGGATGAGTTTCTCTATTTTATATTTCTCTGTTTGTCAAAGCAGGATAATATTGTATGAAATTGTTGTGACATGTTTGTTTCACAACACAAGGAATACATTAATTATAAATAGTTTTCATACTTAAAGCAAGGTGGCAATTTGCAGTGACTTGTTCAAGGTTTGTGGTTTATTTCAATCATTAAACATAAGGATCACATAAAATTGGGAGGTAGATTCCAGGTAAAAGCTGAAATATATGCACAGTAGTATTACTTATAACACTAAGTACACTTTATGAGAGGGGGGGAAACCCAACCCCAAAAACCTTTCCATCTTACAAGTGATTAGTGATACTCAATGGCTCCAATTTATTGCACTGTTTAGGAACTGAATCATGTTGTTGGCTTGTTTGTTTTGTTTCGTTCCAATTTTGACTTCAGGGAGTAGATATTTGGTGTTTCTGGAAAATCAGATCCCACTGAGAAGCCTCTGTGTAGGAATCCACAGAGTTTTCTTCCTCCTATATCTCCATTTTAAAAAAAGTGTGGCCAGATGTGAAAATTCTGTAATTGTTCTTAGTTGTAGCCACTTTATTACTAATATAGCTATTGAACTTTGCTGTCTTTCATCTATTATGTATCATATTCCCCTTGGTGAATCACTGAAGACCAGTAGTTTTTATTGGAGATGCTTCTGTGTCCTGCAAATATAATGACTTCTCTGACTTCATTGTGAAAGCTGATAGTTATTAAGGTGGTTAATAGTAGCAGAAAGAATTCACATCACCTAATTAGGCAGCATGAATATACTTGACTGGAAATTAGAAAGTTAGGGTAATGTACCTGGTTCTTTGACAAAAGAGACATACTACTAAGCAGCAATAAACTACTTCCATTGCAGTAGTAATATGCTTAGACATACACAGTTGTAATACCTTACTCTGGATACTTTTTCTTTTGATCTACTTAGATGTAGCTTTTGGAGAAGAGACATAATCTTACTGTGTATCGTGTACATTACCTGAGAAAATGGGACCAATGCGGTTCTACAATAATATAGGTAATCCTTATCTCTGAAGCAGCATAACTTAAGCAGTTCACAAGGCTCGTACTGACCACTTACATTGTAGACAAATATTCTTCTCAGACATGTCTCTGTCTCAGAAGTGTTCTAACCTACATATTTTTAACATTAATTTGTGTTGATTTTATTTTCTGTGGGAAAACAATGTTTTCTCTGGCAACCTTTTGTAGCAAACCACAATGAACAGATATCTCTAGATGGAAGTGTGATACAAATATCAATACACAGAGCTACCGTAAGGAAAAAAGAAAAGTTTCACTTCTTTCTCAATTGCCACTTTTGTAACTTAAATTTTCTTCAGAATTGCTACAACCATTTCCGAAATCAATGTTCTCTCCCTTCCCCCTCCAAAAAAAAAAATAAAAAATCAGAAAACCACCCTACCAAAATAAAAATAAAAACCCCCAAACATACACACCCAAAAAAATCCCCAACCCAAAATGAACCAAAAAATCCCCACATCAAGCAAACAAAAAAACCTCCAAAACCTGAGAATTTAAAACTCATTCCTATTTGGGAGCTGTCTTTACCAATGTAAGTCCCTAAGTACATTTGTAGGTGCAGTATTGGTTTCTTGAACTGGAAATGTCCAAATGACAATATTTTCTTCCTTCAAGAAAAAAATATTTTAAACGTTTCATTCTATTGAAAACCAAGTAAGGAAAAACTTCTTAGTGTGTAAATCTACAATTGGAAGAGTGCTCCAGTTTGTTGGTCATTCTGTTTTACCTTGAATAATCTTCATTTGAAATGCTCCTCATTTCTCATGGTATTCCCTTGCACTGAGTCATTTCCACTCAATAGTTACTGTGTGTTTCCTGACACTTGCATCCTGCCCCGTCACCGGGAAGCAGAGACAAACTTTTAAAATTTGTTGAGGTTCAGCAGAAGTGCTTTCTGCTCTTCGTTATTCATCTGGATTCACTTCATTTGTTGAAATTTCACTCTACAACTGCAGGTCCCAGTTTCCAGCAAGTCGTGATCATATTTGGTACTTCTAATCTTTCTCTGTGGTGTTATATCTGTGATTCTAAAAGAGCACCTTGCTCTCTGACCTGATGTAGATACTTTGGAGGTTAAAAGATTATTTAATCTTCATGTTACTTTGGCTCCAAGTGGAGGTTGATGAAAGATCACGTTAAAATGTTAACTGAATAGCATATATATGTGGGCAATAGAAGCTGAATGAAAGCTGATCAATGCACCTTTTCTTCAAACCTTTCTCATTCTGAAACATACTAAGTGAGAAGATAATGTATGTTTCAAGACTACATATTACATTAATATATTACAGCTACGTGAACTGCTCTTAGGAAACAAAATGAAAAAATATGAATGTTTTTTTTGTTTCGGGGTTTTTTGTGGTTTTGGGGGGAGGGAGGCGGATTTATTTGCCTACAGGGGTCCTAAGATTTTTGAGACATACTAGTTAATTCATCTTCACAGCATGTTTCTGACAGGCTTATGAAAAGTTCAACTGAGAGACTGGAAAGTAAACTGAGTTCCTAAGGACCACGTAAAAAGGCTGTTGTTCCCTTAGCAGTATTTATTTAAAAAAAAGTTTATTTCTCAATTTTGATTCAATTTAGTTGCATCTTTCCAAACCTCTTACTCTAGTAAATACCCCCTAAGTATGCCTGTAATTGCAGTCAGTTTTCCTGGCTCTTGGCACCACAACAGCAGTGCAAAAGAAGGCTCTGCACCTCTGTTTACTTGTTTTCTTCTTCTGTGTGCAGATACTGTGCAGAGACAAATCTGTATCTCTACTGTCTTGATTTAGCAGAACATATGCACTAAATTGTTGGAGAATTGTAGCCTACTAGATAGTAAGTGTAGAACCTCATATGGTAATATAATCTAATCACATCTAATATAATAATTACATCTAATATAATATTAAAGAATTTTATGTGGTTATACTGAGTTTCTGAACAACTCTAGTAAACCATGCTAATGTGCTTATAATCTGAATTTCACAGACTGGCTTCTCAGCTGATATAAGTGGCCGGTAGAGAATCAAAGACAATTGTATACATCATAATTGTGTGCTGAGGTCTGTCTCTTAACTGCTGTTTATTTCATGCACCTTCAGAAGAGTTTCTGACAAAAACCAGTTATATAAACTTGTACATATATCTCCGAGAGGAGAGATCATTAATCAGCTTTGCATAGTAAGATGTTTTACAAAGCACGTGTGATGATAAGATGATACACGAAGAATCGGGTTTCTCTTCTATTAGTCATTGGAAAAATATCATGTATGGAGGAAAAGTGCACAGGAAATACAGAACATGGTTTATAGTAGCAAGAGAAAGTGTAAGTGGTGAAAGAACTTACTCAAGTAACCACTATGCAGTGTCTGTACAGATTCATTTCAGATTAACAAGAGTTCAGGCATAAAATTACTTGTTTGGTCACCCTTCTGGATAATTCATCAATTTTTGAAAGCCTAATTTGAATTAGCTTTTCCAGTTCTGTTCCCCTTATGAGAATATAGATATTTTTAGATTTTTACATTAGTTGTATGAGATGTATATGAATTTTGAAACAAATTGAAATGCTCACCGATGAGAATAAAGTGGATAACTTGTCTTTGGTTATGCAGAACACTTTTTTTGCAATTCCTGTGAAGTTCTGATGTCTGCAGATCACTAATATTTGCCTGGATTTTTTTTTTTCTTGTTGTTTTTCAAGTTAAAACAAAGCACTTGCAAATCTGAAATGTTAGATGTAGTTCTGTAAAATGAAATTAAGCTACAGAAGGTTTGTCTTAATCATAATCAGTAATTCTACATTCTGGGAATTTTGCAGAACCCTGACTGACCTCAGAAAGGTTCCTGAGCATTAAAGCAATGTTTTATGGTTTTTATTAAAATTCAGCTGACAAACAGAAGCTAAATTTGGAATTGACTTTTGTTTGATAGATTTTTGTTATAGTGGAGGCAGCAGGACCTTGATGAGGTAATGGGTGAAAGAATCTGGTATTACTCCACTGGGAGTTTCAAATAGACAGTTGTTGATCATTCTCCAGAGCTGGAATGACTGTCAAAGGACACACTGAGAAACCTGTGCAGCTGGATTAATCATGCGTATGAGATGTATAACAAATATAACTTCATTAATTGATTAATTAATTGTTGTGTTTGTTGAATAGGTGACTGTGAGTGTCTTGATTTATGGCCTTAAATATTGATTTTAGTTTCCTGAAAGGGAAGGAAAGCAAGCACCAGAGATGTGTGTTTGTACATTTTTATAAACCTTGAGATGAGGGACAAGAAAAGATTGGTCATTCAAGTCAAAATTTAACTAAATGATTAGAAAATAAAATACATACTAGGAAAAGAGTTTTTCCTTTCCTGTTTAAATTATTTAGAAATGTGTAACAAAAAGAACAGTGTTATATTTTGTATATATTCCACTGTTCCTTGTCTTTTTGCCTATTTTATCAAAGATATTAAGAATATCTTTATGGGTCAGATATCCTCACATAATATTTTTTTCATTGCATTTGAATGTTATCTTCTGTAGAACTGCTTTATTCTCTGCGTAAATGTCTTTAAATTGGGTCTGTTTACTAATGTTTTTCCTGTTTTCCTTTCAAAAATACTTATCATGTTGAAATAGTTCAAACTGGCTTTTTTTTTTATTAAGAGGGAGGGAGGGTTCTCTGCCTTGAGGAGGGTGCCCAACAGAGGGATACAGAGTCTGGATTCAGGAGGTGGAACACAGGAGAGCATTGCTGGAGGGTGCTCCTTTCACTGACAACAGTGATACTGCTAGGTCTCAGTCTCCTGTGAGGTGCAGTTCAAGCAGTGCATTCTCTCATAGCTCAGGACAGCGAGAAGGACCTGTCATGGAGCAGTGGTGAGTCATTAGCCAAAACAGGGAGAAAGGATGAGGCACAACTATGCACAGGAGAACTTGGTGAGGTGGGCTTGACAGCCAGAGCTGTAAGCATGATGACTGTGAAAAGAGGGTAAAGCTTCAAATAAGTTTTTTACTTCACCATTTATTTGGCTGCGATTATGAATTATCCTAATTTAAATTACACTGTGAACTCTCTGAGATCTTCAGATTGCTGGAACAGTGGAAAGAAGAATTACTTAACTAAGAGTGAGTACTGTTACATTTTCAACAGTATCTGTGAGTTGAGTAATCCTACCGATAGAC
Organism: Nycticryphes semicollaris; assembly: GCA_013400055.1. Taxonomy (NCBI): domain Eukaryota; kingdom Metazoa; phylum Chordata; class Aves; order Charadriiformes; family Rostratulidae; genus Nycticryphes; species Nycticryphes semicollaris. Next base: position 462,953 of record VXBJ01005764.1, on the reverse strand, counting down.
ATTATCTTTCATAGTTTTAACATTACCTTTTAAAAAATAATAATAAAACATCCTGGGCTTAGGGCATCCATCAGCGTACAGATGCCTAATAGCATTGGGATTGTTACTTTCTGGCCTGCTGCAAAAAGGAAGGAAGAGGCTTTTGTCCTGATTTGCTTAAAAATCAGAAAAAGATGGATCCCCTCTAAATGGGGGGATCTCCAAGAATTGAGGTCTCACCACTCTGTTGGAATGGTGAACAAGAGATAAAAGGGCACATATAACAAAGAAGTATGTATCCCTATGAGTTGAAAATACTTTCATTTCTTTAAATGTTCCTCCATAATTAGGCCTCACCTCAGTAAAAAACTTGTTGTTTTTGTAAGTGAAGTTCTTTTGATGAACTTGTGTTGTGCATAAAGTATGTGTGCAGAATATAGCAGAATATTGCCCTGTTACATATATGTACATGTATCATTGAGAAAGAAGATAAGTGCTCTAAATGCTAGCATTCATAATCTGCTAACATTAATTTTGTACTTAAGAATATTATTGGGGGGCTAATCCTAAACATAAATGTAAATAGCTGTTTTAAGAAGCATAAGAAAATTGATATATCTGTTTATTTGTCAAACATTACCCCTCTTAAGATTGAGCTAGAACAGCCTCTCACAAGATGCTTGGATTTTTTCAGATTTTGTTTGGCTAAAGAAAAAAATTTTCTGGTAGTATTTAAGCACTCCTGTCTGTAAGATAAATCAAATATTGCTGACATAGAATGAAATAACATTTCCCTGAAAAAAGTGAGGCTTTTCTTTTTGAACCCCTTGTAAAAGCTAACTTTGAATGTTAGAGTCTGATTTATTCATAGAATTAAACTAGTTTATCTATTGTTAATCAAGGCAGAATCATAGATTAGAAGGAGATGATTTATATCTGAAATAGATAAAATGCTTTTTAAGAAGGCCACGGAATTTTGCGTCAGGAAAAAACCTCAAGACATCATCCGTTCCATAACCATAGCCTGTTATGGAACCAGCTATGACTGAACTTTTCCTAACAGATTTTTGTATACTTCTTCTCATTTAATCAGTACTCTTTTACATCATTCATTCATTAATTTTCTCACCTCCTCTCCTTTTTTTTTTTGCTTTTTTGGGGTGGGGAGGGGGTGGCGAATGCAGAGGGAGGAGACTAAACTGGTTATCCATATGTAAGGGTTACTTGTGTATTAACTACTGAAACTGCATGCACGGGGTGGGGGTGTCAGAGGGAAATAACTATAATCACAACCTAAAATGAAGTCTTATCCAAAACTAATTAGCTAGAAATGTTCATCTAGCTTAGTATGATTGTTAAGTGCATAAAAAGTGACATAAAAAAGTGTCCGAAGAGTCCATGGTGTGGTATGGTCTATGCTGGACATTCCAGGGCCCAGTGTCCGAAGAGTCCATGGTGTGGTATGGTCTATGCTGGACATTCCAGGGCCCAGTTTATTGCTTTCCGGACTCCCTGAGCCAATGCAGCTTTTGCAGAGCGAGGTAACTCTTCTGTACAGAGGATCCTTGGAAAACACATATATAGAATATTAGTAAAAAGGTATTTTAAATTTTGGGTTTGTAGGTAGTATTTCTGGTAATCATGTACAGTTACCTCACCAGTTAAGGTTTTGAAAAATCACCTCTCTCCTTTTGCATGAGGCAGGGAAGCACAGCCATGAAAAACAATTTGTTCCTCTACCATGCAGAATAAGATTTTCATTGTCTTAAGTGAACAACTAAAGAAAGCACTTCCAGTTGGGGAGAGGAGAAAGATAATTTTACAGATTATTGCAATAACAAGTTGATTTTTAACAAGCTTTTTAACAGTGGAACAATTTTTTTTATACTCCCTGCTGTTGGGGATTGGATAATATTAACAAGAATGTTAATATCATTGCTATTATTGGAGAGGATTGTCCAGTTTGTTAATTGGGTATTAAATATATATTGGAAATTAAAATGAAAGCTAGCTAATTTTCATTTTTTTGTTGGATGAGTTCATATACAGTAAGCTATGCTTACTGTTAGTCAGAGTTAGGTATGAAAAATCCCTATTCACTAGAAAGAAATTTGCAGGTTTATTATCAGGTAGGTTTTTGTTTCTATTTCACAGGCTTTCATTGTTCCCAAGGACACATCTAAGACCAAATGAAGCTTAAGAAATAAAATTTTAAATGAGGAGAAAAAAATTACAGAACTCACAAAACACAGCATGAGGGTTGTGTACAATAAAAAAGTAAAATTACACAGACAGGTGTAAAGCTATAACATTACTACAGTAAGACACAAAAAGAATTAATCTGTAACTAGGTGTGCTAATCCAAATGTACTGTGGGCTATGAAACTATTTGCTGGATTTTTCTCATAAATTAAATTCTGCTTTCACAAGGCTTCACTTGTCCTTGAGCATTTTGCGAATTTCACAAGCAAGTACTCCCCTTCAACTGCTAATGTTCTGAATAACAGCACGATACTGAAAGCACCGCTTCCAGAGAGGAAATAAATAGCATGCAAACTCATGTTTTACTGAATGACTGTGTCCTTGGCGTCTCTGAAAAGCTGTTATCACAGCCATATCATGTACTTTGAGCTGACTGCTGGAAGCTTTCTTCTTTATATTAGAAATACATGTAGAATTATGAAAATTGTTTTAATTTTCTGTTCAAAAGAAAAGGGAAAAATGGGAGCGCAGTATTCTAAAATAATTATATTACTAAGACTTTCTCAACTTGATAAAGATTACATGTGTGCTGTATATGTATGAGAGCTCCTTAACTTTCAATTATTTACTTTAATGAAATTTCCAAATTGGCTACCCTAATTCTAAAAGGAAACAGTATTTGTTTTTATTCTATTACAAAATGTGCTGTTTAATCATGAAGGAATAATAAGTGGTTAAATTTTTATAACTATTAATGAATATTTATCTCTATATTGCTGTAAATGTACACTTTTTTTGCCATATATGTTTCTGTAACTCTCTGTTCACAGCATCTCACCATCCTCCAATATTCTCCATGTCATTCAGCAAAGATTTTAAATTTCCAAGGGCTGATGTGTAAATTTTCATGTGTCCTTGCATCACAGTTTATCAGTAGGTTCAACGTGAATGCAATTGGATGTAGGCGTTTAGGAACCCTAATGCATGTGGAGCATATAAACAGATGAGTGTAACAAGCTAGGATGCATAGGGGAACACAGGGTAAAGAAGGGAAAACCAAAAGAAAGTGAAGAAGGTATGATGGCTCTTTCTGAAAAACTGAGTTATGAAAGATAACCTGAAGAACTTGAGAGGAGAGTTCAATCCGACGGGGATGTGGTATGCTGAGCTGATGACTGGGACTTCTGTATTTTTGGAGTAAAGGTTCAATACAATAAACCACCTGCAGCTTCTGAAAACAAACAAGAACCAAAAAAGCAGTTCCCCTCTGAAATTCTATCTGAATTCTGCATCTCATAACTTCTCTTTTGATCTCCCGTACCACTAAGTAGTCTGCAGCTCAGAATTCAGCTTGGTTGAGAGGTTGCTGCTCCTGTCCTGAGCTTGCTTAATCAGACAGCTGGGCCCGAGCAGGCAATTAATAAGATAATAGCCATCTAATGTTTAAAGGACCACCTTAGCCTGCCATTCATGACCTAGTGGGAATTAACGTTATGGAGACTTGTACTACTTAGTGCCTAAGTAGTATTTTAGCTACGTAAATGTCTGCAGATGTTGCCGACAGCTGAAGGATTATCAGTTGTTAGCTTAATAGGCCTTCATCCTCAGAATAGGACACATTATCTCCTTTTGTTCCTTTTTCATTCAGTTTGAATTTAGACCTGGATCTGAAGAGAGAGAAACTATGGCTTGTTTTTTGGGTTTTTTTGTTTTTTTTTTTTTTCCAATATCTCTATCCAGATAGCTTGCCATTACTTTAATGGCATCTGAGTAGTGCTATTTTGACATAGCAAAACATTGCATACTGATGTCAACATGATTGGTTCAACGAAATACCAAATGCTTCAGAGACAGTGAAATGAATATGTTCTTGAAAATATAATCAAAGAATGAAATTATTTAGTGATCTTTTCCAAGTTATCTAACTGCAGATATAGGAGACTATTTCATGACTCTCCACCTTTATTTCCCTCTCCTTTTCAGTTCTGAAAATCTAAGACATGAAATTACAGTTTTCTCTCTATGTGATGTTACCTAGGTTTAGTTTAAGATTTATATCTTGTTGTGCATTATTTATATATAAAATATGTAGTATGTGCATTATAAATCGAAGAAAACATCTTTGAAATTACTGTTAATTACTGAAATAATTAATGTCCTATTCCAAAGTCCAATGACATCAGTAGGATTTTCTTTATGTTCTGCATTTTGTGATTCAAAAGAAAGACAAGTGTCAATGAAAGAGATAAGCAGCAATTCTGAACCTACTCCAAAGAAATAAATACTTCTCCCTTATGTAAAACATAAGGATTTCTGGAATTCAGACCATAGGAAATTTGTAAGATTAAGTACTTAACATGATTTAAAAAAAAATATAATCAAGCATTTGATGACTAAATAAAAATAGACACATTGGAAATACACTCGTTATTCCCTTTTTCTGATTTTATGCATCTGTAGGAAAAGTCAGGCTTCAAATAATAAAAGCTAGAAACTTTAATTTTGAAGCGAGTTTTCCAGAAATTACAGCAAGTGACAAAAGGCATCTGCAACATTTTTAATACGGCTTCATTTTCTTTAGAAGTAGTTGTCAGCCAGATCAAAAGCCACTCTAAAATAAAACAAAACTTGTTTAGTGCTAGTGTTACTGTCACCAAAATCAGGAATTAACTACTTAACACCAATGTAGTCTTAAGAAGCAGGCATTCTTTTATTTGGCACCAGGGACATGGGAGATCTCTCCGCCCAACACGTCCACCGAATGCAAGATTCACAGAGATGGATATCCATACAGAATACGTGTAGTCATTATATTTCCCAGAACTCATTATAATATTCACATCACCCTGGCACATATGCATTAAGTCTGTTAGGGAATTCATGGAAGGTCTTGGGTGGTCCCTAGTGGTGTTCAGTGGTCACTCGGGAGTGAAGTGTCTGAATTCTTGCTGGTTCTTTGCATATGAGGCCTTGACTTGGAGTGTCCTTCTGTTTGTTCAGTATGGATGGTTTGCGCTGAAACTCTTTGACTGAGTTGGGGAATGTAAATGCAGAAGCTTTTGCAACTCCTCCATTTATTTTGCAGGCTTGTGAACAGGTTCTTTCTGATGGTGTTCTTCACTGTTTCTGTTCGTATTTGCAAAAGGTGCCCTTAATCCTTCTAGTTATAAATTTACAATCCTTTTAGTTATAAATTTACATGTCAGCTGGACTCTCCGTTCCTGCCTATAACATTACCAAACTCAAATGGAAATTATTAATGCCTGCTGTTCAGAATATAGATTTTGGGTTTTTTTTGGTTTTTTTTTTTTTTTTTTTTTTCCTACAAGTTAGGTCAATTCAGGTATTTATCCTTCTTATGAAGGACAAAATATATCTCCTTGACATTTATAGAGGAATAGCTTTGATACTTTCTTTCTCAGCGTTTCTTGTGATGCTGAATACTTACCCTGTAGGTTTGCTCCTCATGCTCACAAGAAATTCTCCATGGTGGGGATTTATGCATGAACAAAGATTTTATTTATAGTAACAGAAGGAGTGGGAGGCATTTCTGTTTCTCTCCAGAGCTTCCTTGAGCACACCTTTAGTGAACTTACTACATTCCCAAAATTTGTCTCTATTTTTTTTTTTCTGGTTCTGATAGTACAAAATTTTTACAGTCAGAAGGAACACAAGCTCTTGATGGGGCTTAAGGAAAAAAGGAAGGTTTACCACCTTTGGAAGAAGGGACAGGCAACTCAGGAGGAGTACAGAGTTCATGTTAGGTCGTACAGAGAAAAAATCAGGAAGGCAAAAGCCCAGCTGGAACTCAACCTGGCGATTAATATAAGGGACAACAAAAAAAGTTTCTATAAATACATCAACAAAAAGAGAGTGACTGAGAATGTCCATCCCTTACTGGATGCAGGGGGAAACCTCGCAACCAAAGATGAGGAAAAGGCTGAGATACTTAATGCCTTCTTTGCCTCTGTCTTTAATAGTCAGACCAGCTACCCCCAGGGTGCT